>CM051261.1:30349647-30454647 GCA_027921565.1 Artemia sinica | reverse complement strand
TTTCAACTGAATTGTATTTTAATGCTGATTTTGAATATCTTTAAATTATTTCGTTTACCTTAATCCATCAAAAGTTATGAGAAAATTAAGAATTTTTGAAGTAGAAATTCAGACCTCCCATAAAGTGTTTCCACAGCGCATTTCTATCTGATGCTGTCTCCGCAGCACGTTATAGACTAATGGAATATAGGCTAAGGGGTTAGAAACGCAATTTCAACCTTTAAGAATATTTCAGCGTGTGTGTGTGTGCGTGTGTGCGTGTGTGTGTGTGTGTGTGTGTGTGTGTGTGTGTGTGTGTGTGTGTGTGTGTGTGTGTGTGTGTGTGTGTGTGTGTGTGTGCGTGTGTGTGTGCGTGTGTATGTGTATTATTAACAAAATTTGTAATTTATTATGCATTGTTTTGTAAATAATGCTATAAGCAAAAATTTGTAATTTATTATGCATTTGTTTGATAAATTCGAATCCAATTAAGAAAAAAAAATTGTTTGATAAAAAAAAGTGTGTTATAATTGTGATAAAACTTTCGTCAAAGAAAAAAACTTAATCCATTCATTTTCTAGTTTCAGGGGGAAGCTGTGAAAACTTCTGCCTTCCCTGGTCCGGGACTTCAAAGTATCATGGGTAATTGTCCCCTCTCGCTGGATGATGATGATGCTAGTGAAGGTACGTTATTTGGTATCCCCCTGGATTTTCAATTTACAGCTGAAGAAATGGACAGTCTTATGCAAATTGTTGGACCTAATTTTTCCGGGGATATTTTCGACGATAGTTTTATAATTAGTGAATTGGGTCCTGTACAAATAGGTGCAGGACATGAAAATAGTGTCACGTCCCCGGAATTATGTGAATTTTATTTGTTAGAATCTGCTCTAGGTCACTTACAAACATACTGGGTAGATTTTAATCCCCCCGAGGAAAACGACGTGATTGACGGGGGCATTATTTTAACAGACCCTGTAAATGTTCTCCATAGCTACATCGACAGAATTCGAGCACAAATTGAGATTCAGACTCAGAAATGGGAGGGTCAAGGGGGGTTAAAGCATCAGTAAATCAAAAAGTTTATTTACAAAAGGGGACATCTGAGGAAATTTTTTATTTTCATTTTTCAACTGGCAATCAAACTTTTTACCCTGGTCTAAACGAATTTGAGAGCAACTTTTTCAACTGGGTAAATAAATTAATTTCGACTTTGGACACGTTTAATGAGAGGGGTTATGGGTCCACATACATTGAATACATGGATTTGAATCTCAGTAGATTTAAAAAAACTTTATTTTAAGGGGAGCGGGTAGTAGACGACGAATAAAATGCCACCCAGATTTGTCGGCCACAGGAGGGGTTCAAGGTTTCGATTTGAAACGGGCTGCAATGCTTTAAATATGCATTTTTAGCAGCAGCCCGTAAAACATTAAAAAAAGATTCATCAATGAAAAATCTCGACGGACTTGCTCGTAACGGTGAAGAAAATTTCCCTAAAGTAAATTTTGATTGTTTAGAGGGGAAGTATCCGGTGTCCTTGAAAGAAATAACCGTATTTGAAAAAGCAAATGAAAATCTTGGGTTGGGGATGGTTTTTCTCCAGTATGACACAGAATTTGTAAAGGGGGGAAAGAAACCAAATAAAAAAGGGTTTTGTATTCAGTGAGGACACGGATGGTGGATAATGTTAAAAATTGGATTTGGGTTATTTACGAGCCTCCCAAAGATGTAAATTCCTATGGTTATTTTTTCCCCGTTACAGCAATAAGTTGACTCCTATCCCAAAGCAAGAACAAAGGAGAATGTCTCTATTGCCCCATGGGCCTTTCCTCATTTAGATCTGAGCGAACATTCTCGGATTACATGGGGCATTGCAAAATTCATGGGAATCAACGAATAGAAATGCCGGCAGAAGGCAAAGATACTTTACAATTTAAAAATTTCCAAAATTCCCTGCTACAAGTTGATAAAGTATGTTTGGATTGTGAATCAAGACTGGTTGAGGTATCAGACCCATCAAAGCCAAATATAGTCAAGGAACACAAACTAGTTGCGTGTTCCTATGCGCATGCCCGTCGCGATTCCAACAATAAAATGCAGTTGGAAGAGTTTTTTTGGCTATGGATGAGGAGGGTAGTATCGAAAAGTTATTGGTATCTTTAATAAAAACAGCAAACGGCGCAATTTCACGATTGCGTCACACCAACTACCCAATGACATTATCAGATAAGGAGCAACTGGCACTAGAAAAGGGGTCAATTTGTTGGGTTTGTAGAGGTGTTCTTGCCCCAAAAGACGCGGTCCAGGATCATAATCACCTTATTGACCCCAATTCAACGCGAAAAAGTAACTTTCGGGGGTGGGCTCACAATTCATGTAACTTAAAAATTAAACAGCAACTCTTTCTTCCGGTTTTTATACATAACTCTAACTACGATCTGAACTATGTGCTACCAGCAATGGCACATCTTCAAAGAAATGGAACAGTGGATAATGCATGGGTGATAGACAGCTTTTCCTACAATATCATTCCTAAATCATCGGAAAAGTTGCTTGTTTTGGAATTTATGTGGAAATTTGTTGAAGCCGACGTTGAGTACACGAATAAAATTCGCTTTTTAGATTCCTACAGTTTTTTCCCCAAATCATTGAGCGAATTAATTCAAGTGCAGAAAAACGATGACGGCTTCAACGCTTTCCCCCTTCTCAAGCAACAATTTCCAAATGATTTATATGATTTGTTGACGGTCAAGGGCATCTATCCTTATGATTATTATTGTTCCATGTCGAGATTCGCCGAGGAAACTATTCCTTCGATTGAATCTTTTACGACAGTCTACATGACCGTAGGTGCACCCCCGATGAATACAGTTTTGCTAAAAAAGTTTGGGCAGAGGGAGGGTGTAAAAATGGGTTTGACTACTGCAAGCTGTATTTGTCGAGTGATGTGTTAACTTTGTTAGACATTATGTGTAAAAATACGGACAAAATCTATGGGGAATTTAATCTTGATTTGGGCTATTATTTTTCATCTCCTCATCTGGTAATGGACCTCATCCTAAAAATTAGTGGGGAAAAAATCGGGCTAATCACAGACATTGATCAGCATCTGTTCATCGAAAGGTCAATGAGGGGTGGATTTGTTTTTCACGGGGATCGTATCTTGGAAACTGATCCAACTGGAGAGAAGACGGGGACAAAATCGGATGCAGTTTTCCTTGATATGATTTCTCTCTACCCCTCGGCCATGTCCCATTATGCGCTACCTTGCGGTGACTATAAATGGCTCAATGACCCTCAAGCTCCCCATTTCCCCAACATTGACAGTGTTGAGGAGAATGGACCGGTTGGATGGTTTTTTGAAATTGATGGGGAGATACCAGTTGAGCTTCACGATTCAGTAAAGGATTTTGTTTTCCCGTGCATCAATAGACCTGTGACTAGGGACTCTTTGAGACCCCGCAATAGGAGTTTAGTAGGCGAGCCCCCGCTGGCGGCCGCCAGCGGGGGGGGCGCACCGCCAGCCACTACCAAAGTTATCTTTTTTTTGGACTTTTTTTTGTGCTTTTGTAAATGTTGCATTCAAATTAAAAAAAAGTGATGTTATTTTAAGTGCTTTATTCTAATAAATGCTGTATTTTTTCTATAAATAAAAAAAATGTATTTATTTAAGTGTTTTCTCTGTGCTCATGTAAATGTTGTATTTTTTATTATAAATAAATTAAAAAAAAGTGTATTTTTTTTACAAGTTTAATGTGCTTTTTTTTCAATGTAGTATTTTTTTAAGTATTGTTACTTTTTTATGCATATAATAAAAGAAAATATGATTCTTTATTCGTCTTCTTCTTATTATTATTATTTTTGAACGGAGTAGGGAAATTATTTAGTCATTAGACAACTATGGTCTACAGTTAGTTGTCCAGGGGATCTGTTGAAGGGAACATGTATCAATTTAAAACACCATTCAGATCGTTTCTGTGTGGGCCCTCAATGTCAGGCAAAACAACACTCTTAACTAAAATAATTAAAAATTGCGATAAAATGTTTGTGGAAAAGCCGAAAAAAATCTACTATTGTTACAGTATTTGGCAGGAGTCATACGATAAAATAAAAGCAATTGCTGCCACCGCGGGTTTGGTGCAGATACAATTCATACAGGGACTTGATGTTTTCAGCATTATTGAACCAAACTCTTGGCTGATCATTGACGATCTGGCTGAATCTATTGAACAATGGTCCCAGGAAATGCTGCAATTTTCACCGTTCGCTCTCATCATGAACAGATTTCCGTTACTCTGGTTCTACACAATCTCTTTCATCAGAGCAAATGTATGTGAACACTTGCATTGAACTGCACCTACTATATCATATACAGAGTTTTTCGTGATTCTAGCTCACTAATAACCCTCAATAAACAAATCTATCCAGGTGCCCCCAAATTTCTGCTCTCTGCATACAATCAGGCAACTAATAAACTTCACGGCTATATCCTATTAGATCTTAATCAAAATACACCCGAGGATCTGCGTGTAGTCACAGATATTTTTGACAATGAAATTACAGTATATCTCCCCGTGAACACTAAAAAGACCTATTAGTCGGTATCATGACACTGAAGAAACTACATGAAAATAGACATCTGTTTTCAGTTCTAAGCACTTCAAAACCCTCACTTAGGAAAGCCATACTTAAACATGGTATTGACAATGATTTCATTAATCTAATATCTGAACTTTGTTTAAATTTGATCGAGGGTAATGTTCAACTGCCAGAAGTAGTTAAGCAACAGGCAAAGCAACATCGTTCCATTGTACGTACATTGACCTCTAAAAACAAAGGAAAGAATTTTAAAAAGAAACGACTTCTTCAGGCGGGTGGTAGCTTTTTCACGCTTTTACTGCCAATAATTGCAGGACTTGTAAACAGTTTTCTCTAGAGAATGGCAAAACCCTATAAATTGACTCCAATAGAACTCGTCCTCTCACCCGTGGAACACTTTGAGAACAGTCTGAGTAAATTCCTTGACAATGAGAATATTGAGGATGATAAAAAACTGCTTTTACTTCAAGATGCACTTCGCCGAGTGGACAAATATAAGCCCTATCGTGTGAAGGCCACTGCTGCTGCTGCTGCTGCTATTGATCACAAAAAAGAATCATCTCCTCAAGATTCTGCTGCTGGAACACAATTAAAGAAGGAAGAATTGGGTTCAATTGTATTGAAAATTGGAAATCTAATGCCCCACTCATATCGTGAACAAAGTAAACGACTCCTAGCCTATCTCATGGAAAGTGGTAAAGATCATATTCAAGTTGAGAGCAATGGGAAAGGGATTATAATTCAGGGCAAGAGCTATAATCTACTTGATTTAATCTATGATATTGTTACAAATCGTAAAGGACTATTATCATATGACACTCATCTATACAACTTTCTAAATACATTAAACTTCCCCAAAAGTCTTATTAGCAATAGACAAATTCTAAAAAAATTAAATGAACATGCATCATTGTCAACACCATTAAAATATGAAGAAGAAGCAGATTTTAGATCAATTTTGGAAAATACTAGCACACCACTGATAGCTAGACAAAAGCGAAGACGTATCAAGTCAACGTCACCACCACCACCACAAACCGCCAGTATACAAAAGGGTAGCGGACGTTACACAACGTGTTTACGTTCAAAATGGTTGAAGTTCTGAAAGGTGTTTATGAAAATATTGGTGAGGTGGGGAGTTTAAGTTCACCCACCACTCTTTCCAAGGTCACTGGTGTCCACACTAAAAGTGTACAAGACTATCTACAAAATGAATCAAGTTACACTCTGCATAGAAATCATAGACTTCGTGCTAATCAATATCGAAAAACTAAAGCCTTTTTCCCATTGCATATAATGCAAGCAGATCTCCTGACTCTAGATGAGATTCAAAGACGTCACAATACACCGTACAAGTACATTCTACTTGCAATCAGTGTTTTTAGTCGCTATGCATATGCAATTCCATTGCGATCAAAGAGAGGTGTTGAAGTTGCTCAGGCCATTGAAAGTATTCTCGAACAGGATTCATATAAAAAAATTCAAACGGATCGTGGCAGTGAATTTGTTAATCCCCATGTTGCAAAAGTACTAGTGAAATATAGTACACTGCTCTTTCATAGTCATAGTCCTATAAAGGCTGCATTGGCCGAACGATTGATAAGAACTATTCGACTTTTAGTTTCAAGATATTGTACATTGAAAAATACACCGGCTTTTATTCATGATTTAGATAAAATCATGTTGATTTATAATCAACGACCTCATCGATCATTGTCCAATTCAACCCCGACGGAAGTTCATCATTCTGATCATGATACAATTGACACCTTTCTTAAACAGTATTCCAATGAAACGATTGTCAAGAAGAAAAATAAATTCAATGTTGGTGATACTTTTCGAAATAATAGGACAACTAATGTCTTTGAAAAGGGGAATTACTTGTGGTCCACAGAACTTTTTAAAGTGACAAAATCCTAGACACTAAACCCATAACTTATCGTTTGCGCGATACCAAAGATGAAGAGATTCTCGGCGGCTTTTATGACTATGAACTACAAAAAGTTAAAAATAATAGTGAAATCTATCAAATTGAAAAGATATTAAAGACACGTACTCGCAGGGGTAAGAAACAGTTACTTGTTCTGTGGCTAGGATACAACTCTGATTTTGATTCTTGGATCGGTGTTGAAGATATTGACAATGCCCAATGATTTCTATGTAACTTTTATGTCCAATGTTTCCGATCCTCTCTACAACGACTTGAATAGAACAAGTGATTTTTGGACAAAACTCTCCCCCGCCATCAAATTTGACGGTGCGTATGAAGTGGCTCTTGTCGACTGTATTCTCAAAAATACCTATGACATCCTGAGAAAGGATGGTGAATATGAAATAAAAATTAGACCCCATGATTGGCCACTTATTAGCGATCAATATGATGATTGGCCACTCGTTAACGATCGAGAAAAAATTGAAAAGATCAATTCATTTGAATATCCATATGTTGTATTACCCTACGAGGAGCTCACCTGTATGAATGATTTATGTCGTACTATCAATAAAAGAATTTCCGCTCGTAAAAAAGGAGCTTTTCATTTCAACTATTCAAAGGAGGAGGGCAAGATCTACATTAGTTCACCTATTACCAATGAAAAGGTTATTCTCAATGATAACCTAAAGGATGTTCTTGGCTTTAAGCTCAATATAATCAACGGTAAAAGTGCCGGAAACACTAATTTCATTTTTGCTGACTACCCACCTGCCTTCTCCACGGACACTTGTATATTTCTCTACGCTTCATTTGTGGAAACATCGAGAGTCGGTAATTCAAATGTTCCCCTCCTACGTGTTCTTGAACGAAAAACCAATCAAGAACATATTCACCACAACAATATAAAGCATCTTCAGTATGTTCTCGTAAACACTTCCTATTTGGAGCTCTGTCAGTTAACACTAAGAACTGAATTAGGTGATCCTCTAGCAATTTCAAAAGGCTTAGCAGTGATTACATGTCATTTTCGACCCATTGTCGGCGACAGCACAATCACCTAAAATGAACAATAGAAGAATTTCATTTGTCTGCCCCGATATCGATTGCTATGTTGGTGCTTTGAGTCCACGTCAAATAGGCAATGGATTGGACTACTACAAGGGTCGTACTACAATGTCTGGCTATGGTCTTGGTAGCTGGTTTGCTAGGCTATTTCGTTCTGCACTACCCCTTGCCAGAAAATATCTTGTACCTGCTGCATCAAATTTTACTGCCTCCACACTACAGGACTGGGGGTCGGGCAAGAATTTCAAGGAGAGTGTTAAGGAAAATATTAGATCTTCAGCAAGAGCCGTTGGTGAGCAATTAAAATCTCGACAAAATGGGGAGGGATTGAAAAGGATGCGTGCGCGTCATTCACTCATCAGTCTCCACCCAGGCGGGAAGCGAAGGACATCAACAAGGACTTTGAGGAATAAAACAAGGAAGACCAATAAGCAGAAGAAGAAAAAGAAAAAGATTGTTAGATCAAAGAAGGATTTCTTCTCTTAAGATGACTTATCTCCCCCACAAGGAATCATATCCATCAATTAGTTCCTCATTGAATCTATTCAATGCTGAAAATGTTGATGTCAGTGTCAAGTATGGCTACTATGAACAATTTCACCCCCAACAACCCCTCTCGGAAAATATACACTTTCAAATATTTTCCAGTGAAGACTATTTCATTGATTTGTCATCAACATTTATTGATTTAAATGTTGTGGTGAAGAAAAAGTCAGATAGTATAACTCCAAATGCTGCCGATGGTCTCTCCTATGAAAACTGTATTCTACAAAATCTGTTCAAACAAATTAAAGTATTTATTAATGGAACATTGGCGAGCACTAGCAATAATTTATCCAACTATGCAAGCTACATACAATTTATGATGATGACACCAAAGGCATACAAGGAGTTGAGAGGACAATCATTGGGCTATGAATATCGATCAGGTGTTGATACTGAAGGTGAGTTGACTACTGCAGTGACCCGAGAGTATCATCTGGTTGGAAAATTAAATCATGAGATATTCAATATATCCCAATGGTTACCCCCCAATGTCAAGATTGACATAAAGTTACAGCTGGCCCCATCGAATTTCATTTTGAGAAAAACACTTCCTGCAGCACCCGATGCAAATGTCATTATCACATCGGCAATTCTCCACTTCCGAAAACAAAAAGTTATGAGCTCTGTTGCATTGGCAGTGGAAAGGCTAAGAGCCAATGGCAACAACATTAAACTTCTTGTCCCCCATACGATCACCAATCAACGTCACATTGCCACCGGCTCTCGTAGCTATAGCGATTCATCGTTTATCAATGAAGAAATCCCATCAAAATTGGCTTTGGCCTTTGTGAAGAGTGGCAGTGCCGTTGGATCCTGGACTGAATCCCCCCATGATTTTAATTTTTTCGGTCTATCTAGCCTTGTTTGCAAAGTGAATGGTATTCCACTGTACACTCTATCTTTTGACAAAAAATCCTATAGAACTCTGTACGAGTTGACCATGCAATCCCTAGATCATGACTCAACTATTTGAAAATGGAATAACCGATTCAATGTTTTCAAAAAATCATGGGGTAATTCTTTTGGACTTGTCGGGGACTCAGGATATGAGCATAGTACGAACAGGGAATGTACGTTTAGAGTGTACATTTGCCGATGCTCTGACTGAGAGTATCACGCTAATATCACTGAGTCAATTTGAAACCTATTGGGAAATCACACCCGACGGCAGTGTTCTACTAGACTTAGCACCATAAACACAAACCAAATAATCAACGTATTTAGTATGGATCCATACATGTCCCAATACAAGTCCTATTGCATACCTTTGGACTTCATTGAAAAAATTCCAAGTGTTAACAATACCCTAATCATTGTTAATAGCAGTCCATCGACTTTGCGACTTTGAAGACCGGCCATTGGCTATGCATCTTTCAAACAGCGAAGAATATTGAATTTTTTGATCCTCTTGGCCTATCGTATAAATTCGACACTCCATACATCAGCAACTTTATTGAAAGCAGTGAGAAAACCATTATTCAAAATCAAAGAAGAGTACAGGATTTAACGACTAAGACATTTGGCTTTCATGCACTACTCTTTTTCATGTTCAGATGTCGTGGCTACACCTACAAGCAGTTTCTCAACATCTACGTTGACTTACCTCGATTGAACGACTTTCTAGTGGAAAATATACTTACAAGCGTATTTAATATTGATTTTAGTGCCCTACGAATAAAATGTTCTAAAAATGTATGTGAAATTGTTTATTAATAAAAATTTATATACATGATAAAGCAACTTTTCTACTCTTTAGATTTCATCTTCTACTAGGTATAGGTATTTGTCGACAACAACTAGTGCAGGTAGATTATCTGAATTCACAGTGTACTGATCCTGAAGTACTGCAATGTCATGGTCACATTTTCTACAATAGAGTGTAACTTCACTCTTGTCATATCTCTTTGTATAGTCAGTGATACTATTCTCATTCATTCTATAGAATTCACATTTTCAATTTGTTTATTTGAATTAATGTCACAAATAGCGTCCTCAAGCGGCGAATCACATTCCGTCACAGCCAAATAAAAATCAGTGGGCTTATAATCATAGTAGCCATTGTCTTCACAACGATGACGTAGAAACCAAATTCTTTTGTTGTTCCAGCAGTTGAATCGTTGACCCGTTTCCTCCTCCCAGAACAATCTAAAACCACGACGATACCAATCTCGTAGCAATAAACTAAAATCACGGTTAGGATTCTTTCCAATCATACCGGGATATGTATTCTCCCACTGATTACATTTATCATAATGGCAATTGGAACATAGGTGGCCTCTAGGATGAGAGTCACACACCTCTTCATGACAGGAATTACAACCTTTAATTTGTACAGCATATCCTTTATGCAATTTACACGGGTTGCATAATCTACACTTTTCATCATACTCGTCAATCATTGTCTAATTCTCACATGATGACTAGCTGCCCAGTGTGTACATACATAGCGGACATGTATGGAACATTTTTTCATGTGTTGACACTCTCACTGCCACAGTGAAACTGAGCTAGCAACAGCAAAAAAAATTGAGAGAGAGAGAGAGAGGAGTAAATATCTCCGTTGTCTCTGATTGGCTGCCTAAAAAACGGGTGTCAGCTCGAAAAAAAAAACACTGGTTGAAAAACTTGGAGTTGAAACAAATTTGTGCGGGGAATCCCCGTTCATACTGTTATCTTTTTTGCAATGTTTAGGAACAGGAGGGGAATCCCCACTCGTTTGGAATGGTACCAACGGGGCATAAGCAAATAGCACGTAGTTTCATAACGTGTTTAATCACGTGTAGAGGTCCCATAGAATAACAATGGAAGGAACATAGCGCTATAGAATAGCATGGAAGGGAACATAAACCCTTAGAATAACATGGGAGGGAATATAAACCCTTAGAACATGCTCTGGAAATGTTTTTCCTATTGGGCCAAGCAAATAACATAGGAATTGCTATTGGGCCAAGCAAATTCAATAGATACAATCTACTAGCGCGCTGCCTAAGTGAAGAACGATGTGGCCACAATGTGTTTTTTTTCTTCTTTCTACGACAGGCTCTTCGTATCGAAGGAGTTGTCGTAGAAACTTCGAAAAGGGCTCATTCGATTGGAAAGTGGGGTGGCTAGTGCCCTTTTTAATAGTCGAAAGTGATTGGAGGGCAACTACCCCCCTCTCACGCCCACCTTTTCCCCAAACACATCCAATCAAAATTTTGAGATAGCCATTTTATTTAACGTAGTTTTAAGTTCTGTAAATTAGGTTTTTGAGGATGACAACCCCCTCACAGCCCTCAGGGCAAGGGTTGTAAGTTATGCCCTAGGGGCATATAAGGTTTTTATAGAACACGTTATCGTAGAAACTTCAAAAAGGGCTCATTTGATTAGAAATTGAAATGGCTAGTGCCCTGTTTTATAGTTGAAAGTAATTGGAAGGCAACTAACACCCCTTCCACGCCCACCATTTCCCCAAACACATCCAATCAAAATTTTGAGATAGCCATTTTGTTCCACGCAGTTTAAAGTTCAGGAAATTATACCTTTGAGCAGGACACTTCCCCCACAGTCTTCAGGGCAAGGGTTATAAATTATGTCCTGGGGGTATATAAGTTTTTATTGAAATCTTTGTCGTAGAAACTTGAAAAAGGGCTCATTCGATTGGAAATTCAAAGGTCTAGCTCCCTTTTTAATAGTCGAAAGGGATTTGAGGGCAACTAACCCCCCTCTCTCGCCCACATTTTCTCCAAACACATCCAATTAAAATTTTTAGATAGCCATTTTGTTCAGCATTGTTGATTTCCAGATAAAAATTGTGTTTTGAGGAGGACACTTCCCCACAGCCCTCAGGGCAAGGGTTGTAAGTTATGCCCTGGGGGCATATAAGGTTTTTATAGAACGCGTTGTCGTATAAACTTCAAAAAGGGCTCATTCGATTGGAAATTGAAATGATTAGTGTCCATTTTAGTCGAAAGTGATTGGAAGGCAACTAACACCCTTCCCACGCCCACCATTTCCCCAAACACATCCAATCAAAATTTTGAGATAGCCATTTTGTTCCACGCAGTTTAAAGTTCAGGAAATTATACCTTTGAGCAGGACACTACCCCCACAGTCTTCAGGGCAACGGTTTTAAGTTATGTCCTGGGGGCATATAAGGTTTTTATTAAAATCTTTGCCGTAGAAACTTGAAAAAGGGCTCATTCAATTGGAAATTCAAAGGGCTAGTGCCCTTTTTAATAGTCGAAAGTTTTGGACATTAGGTCTTTAAGGATGACAACCCATCCCCCCCCCACAACCCTCAGGGCAAGGGTTGTAAGTTATGCCTTGGGAGCATGTAAGGTTTTTATAGAAAGCGATGTTGTAAAAACATCAAAAAGGGCTCATTCAATTAAAAATTGAAAGGGCTAGTGCTCTTTTAATAGTCGAAAGTGATTGAAGGGCAACTAACCCCACTCTCACGCCCACCATTTTCCCAAACACAATCAAAGTTTTGAGATATGCATTTTGTTCAACGTAGTCGAAAGTTCTGGAAATTATGTCTTTTAGGATAATAACCCCCTCAGAGCCCTCAGTTCAAGGGTTGTAAGTTATGCCCTGGGGGCATATAAGGTTTATATATAAAGTTGTTGTAAAAATTTCAAAAAGGGCTCTTTTGTTCGGAAATTGAAATTGCCCTTTTTAATAGTCGAAAGTGCGTGGAGAGTAATTGACCCCCTGTCACGCCCGCCATTTCCCCAAACACATTCAATCAAAGTTTAGGGATAGCCATTTTGTTCAACGTAGTTGAAAGTTCTGGAAATTATGTGTTTAAGGATGACAAACCCCCCAGAGTCCCAGGGCAAATGTTGTAAGTTAAGATTACATCAAAATGCACTGTGTCAATGGTAATTCTCAATAAGGCATATCAGCAGTATCCCAAGAACGACTGAGGGTATTATATTCAAACTTTTGGGTCTACTTCTGCTCTTAAAATTTAACCAAATCAAAATAGCATAAGTGTATGCAAGCTATCAAAGAAAGTAAACAGATTTTTTTGCGAATGGTATCAAGTTTATTATTTCAGGTCAACTAGAGGAGGTATGAAACTAAACTAAACACTACTATTTGTGTATTTGTATAATATAAATACAAATGGAATGAGCATTGTCAGTTTAATATATTTATACTGATATTTGTTCATCAAAATGTTAAAATTATTTGATTTATTAAAGTTATAAAAGTAAAAACATTTATATTTTTTTCAGTAAAGTGCAAATTATGTTCTGGCCTTGGGAAGGCATAGAGGTTTTGAGCCCTACCCATGTTAATTTCTGCTCGTTTTGGGTTTCATTTACTTATCGATGCTGATTTGTGGTAGTTTCACGCTTGGAAGATTATTTGATTTTATTTTTGCTCATTTTTGGTTTAATGGAGTTCTTTACTTTTCTTTGAAAAAACTTATTTTGTGGAAAAAGATTTTTTTAATTAATTTAATAAAGGCCAAACGGCTCCAATGTTGTTTTTTTTCCAGAGGCACTTCATATGGAAGGGGTCGTCGTAGATACTTCAAAGGGTGCTCATTCGATTTGAAATCGAGAGTTCTAGTGCCCTTTTTAAGGGTCAAAAGTGATTGGAAGGCAACTAACAACCTTTCTACGCCCACCAGCTCCACAAACACATCCAATCAAAATTTCGTATAGCCATTTTGTTCAGCGTAGATGATTTCCAGATAGAAATTATATTTTTGAGGAGGACACTCCCCCACAGCCCTCAGGGCAAGGGTTGTAAGTTATGCCCTGGGGGCATATAAGGTTTTTATAGAAAGCTTTGTCGTAGAAACTTCAAAAAGGGCTTATTCGATTGGAAATTCAAAGGGCTAGTGCCCTTTTTAATAGTTGAAAGTGATTGGAAGGCAACTAACCTCCCTTCCACGCCCACCATTCCCCAAACACATCCAATCCAAACTTTGAGATAGCCATTTTGTTCAACGTAGTTGAAAATTCATCAAATTAGGTCTTTGAGGATACCACCCCCTCCCCCCACAGCCATCAGGGAAAGGGTTGTAAGTTATGCCCTGGGGGCATATAAGGTTTTTATAGAAAGCTTTGTCGTAGAAACTTCAAAAAGGGCTTATTCGATTGAAAATTTAAATGACTACTTCCCTTTTTGATAGTCGAAATTGATTGGAAGGCAACTAACATCCCTTCCACGCCCACCATTCCCCAAACACATCCAATCAAAATTTTGATATAGCCATTTTGTTCAACGTAGTTGAAAGTTCTGGAAATTATATGTTTGAGCAGGACACTCGCCCCACAGTCTTCATGGCAAGGGTTATAAGTTATGCCCTGGGGGCATATATGGTTCTTACGGAAGGAATGCTCATATAAACTTCAGAGAGGGCTCGTTTGATTGGAAATTGAAATTTCTAGTTTACTTTTTAAGCGTCAAAAGATTTCGGGGGGTAATCAACTTCTCCTCCCCCCAAAAAAAAGAAACAATTTTTTCCAAAAGCATCCGATTAAAATTTTGAGATCGCAATTCGTTAAAAATAGTTCAAAGATCATATAACAAAATTCCGGTGTCGACAAAACCCCCCCAAAGCCCGGGGGCAGGCGTTGTAAGTTATGTCCTTGGGGCATATATGGGTCTTATGGAAGGGATGCTCGTATTAACTTCAAACAGGATTCATTTGATTAGAAATTGAAAGTTCTAGTTCACTTTTTAAGAGTCAAAAGAGATTAGAGGGCAACTAGGCCCCCACGCCCCATTTCCCCAAATGTATCCAATAAAAATTTCGAGATAGCCATTAAGTTAAAAATGGCTCAAAAGTCAGATAACAAAACTCAGGTGTCGTCACAACCTCCCAGGGCCTAGGGGCAGGCGTTGTAAGTTATGCCTTGGGGCATATATGGTTCTTATAAAAGGGATGCTCGTATAAACTTCGGAGAGGGCTCATTTGATTGGAAATTGAAAGTTCGAGCTCACTTTTTAATTGTCAAAAGAGATCCGAGGGCAGCTAGCCTCCTCCCACGCCTTTTTTCCAAACCCATCTGATGAGAATTTTGAGATAGACATTTTGTTAAAAATAGTTCAAAGGTCGAATAAGGAAAACTTCTGTGTAAATACAACGTCCCCAGGGCCCAGGGGAAGGCGTTTTAAGTTATACCTTAAGGGCATATATGGTTCTTATAAAAGGGATGCTCGTATAAACTTCATAGAGGGCTCATTTGATTGGAAATTGAAAGTTCTAGTTCACTTTTTGAGAGTCAAGAGAGTTAAGGGCAACTAGCCCCCCCCCCACGCCCTTTTTCCCCGAGCCAATTCGTTGCAAATTTTGAGACAGCCAGTTTTTTGGAAATTGTTCAAAAATTAGATAACACAAACTCCCCCCAGGGACCGGGGGATAGGCGTTGTAATTGTTGTCCTGGGGCGTATGTGGTTGGATGCTCGTATAAACTTCAGAGAGGGCTCATCCAGATTTTTAAAAGCGTGCATGTTGTTAAAATTTGCTGAAAACTTTTCCCCAGAATACAAATAGCAGGCCAAACTATAAAGTCTTAAAAAAATTTAAACTATTATTTTCTTTTTCCCTGAAAAGACTTTGTCAATATAAAACGAACAGAAATTAATTAAAAAAAACTTTTTCCACAAAATAAGTTTTTCAAAGAAAAGTAAAGAACTCCATTAAACCAAAAATGAGCAAAAATAAAATCAATTAATCTACCAAGCGTGAAACTACCACAAATCAGCATCGATAAATAAATGCAACCCAAAACGAACAGAAATTACAATAAATAACCGAGTGGAACTCAAAACGAGCAGAAATATACATGAGTAGGGCTCAAAACCCCTATGCCTTCCCAATTCCAGAACATAATTTGCACTTTACTGGAAAAAATACACACAGGGGGAGGGTATTTTTCGTGGGGGAGGGTATTTTTGGGGGGCTAAACACCCCCCCCCCCCATTCAATATATTCATTTGTTATTTTACTGTGTTCATGGCCGTATATTTGGCTTTAAAATACACATATTTGTCTATCTATCTAATATGCAGAATAATTGCACCAAACACATTTTGCATGCAAACCCGTTATGCTTACCCCCCCCCCCCCTAATGTGCAAATCTATAGCGCAAATGTATTTCTAAAGTAACGAAGAAACTAACAAAAAACCGGTGTGTTCTCGAATTTTACACAGCGTAAACTTGAGTGAGTGGCGCATAATACACAAGTACCAAAATTCCATCCCACTACGGAAATTAAAAAAATAAAACTCAAATAAAATTCTCAAATTTGGAAAGCCTTATTTTCCACGGGGGGTCTTTTTCCGCAGGGGGGGGGGGTATTTTCCGCGGGGGGGTATTCGCCTAGAACCCTTAATAGTGTGTGCGCTGATGACAAAATATTAGTGGCTTGAAAACAGTCTTTGATTCTCGAAAGGAATTGTCATAATTATTTCTGTTTACCCTGTTTAAACGTCCTTTTGATCTATTAAATAAAAAAAACAAGTTTTTTTTAACTGAAAGCAAGGAACGACGTTAAAACTTAAAACGAACAGAAATTATTCCTTATATGAAAGGGGCTGTCCCCTCCTCAACGCCTCGCTCTTCACGCTAAAGTTTGACTTTCTCACAACTCTATTTTTTTTAAACAATAAAAAACTTTAGCGTAAAGAGCGAGCCGTTAAGGAGGGATATCCCCTTTCATATATGGAATAATTTCTGTTCGTTGTAAGTTTTAACGTCGTTCCTAACTTTCAGTTAAAAAAAACTTGTTTTTTTTATTTAATTTTTGAACGTTTTTGAATTAATGCAGGTTTTGATATTGGCTCACCTTACATGAATAATTGAAACAAAATTTGTATATTAATTTTACTTTTATTTGGTTAAATGGCTTTCTCGAAACTTGTTTAATTTTATTTACCAACGTTTTTATTAGTAATAAATATACGTAACTCACGAATTAACTTACGTAACGAACTTCTATATTCGTAGATTTTTAATACGTATATTAGGGGGTTCGCCCCCTAGTCAATACCTTGCTCTTTAAGCTAAAGTTCGAATTTTGTTCCAATTCTTTAAAAATGACCCCTTAATCACAAAGGCCGTTAATTAGAATTAATAGCTCTTATGAAAGTACTAAAAAATATTTGGCTTAAAGAGCGCGGTATTGACTAGGGGGTGAACCCAATCATATACGTAATATTTTCTGTTCGTTTTAAGTTTTGATGTTGCTCCTTACTTTCAGTTGAAAAACTTTTTTTTTAGTTTTATTTCTGATCTTTTTCTTTAATAATGACGGGAAATCCGGCGCCCCCTTCATAGCAATGTCCCTTCCTCCATGAAAACTTCCTTCATGGAAAGATCCTCCCATATAACCCCCGACCAACCCACCCCCCACATACCAGAAAAAATTCCCCTGAAAATGTCTGTATACTTCCCAATAACCAATACTATATGTTAAAATTGGGTAAAGTTCATAACTTTCAGCCCTCCCCCCGGGGACGTCGGTGGATTAAGTCATCCTAAAAGACATAATTATCCTATTTTCCACCATGCTGAACAAAATGGCTATCTCAAAATTTTGATCGGGTGACTTTGGGAAAAAAATGAGCGTCGCAGGGGGCCTAGTTACCCTTCATTTTTTTGGTCACTTAAAAAGGGCACTAGAACTTTTAATTGCCGTTCCAATGAGCCCTCCCACGATATTCTAGGACCACTGGGTCGATACGATCATCCCTGGGGAAAAAAACAAATAAACACGCATCCGTGACCTTTCTTCTGGCAAAAAATGCAAAATTCCACATTTTTGTAGATAGGTGCTTGAAACCTCTACAGTAGGGTTCTCTTATACGCTGAATATAATGGTGTGGTTTTCATTAAGGTTCTATAATTTTTAGGAGGTCTTTCCCCCTTTTTTTTCGAAAATTAGCCAAATTTGCTCAGGCGCGTAACTTTTGATGGGTAAAACTAAACTTGATGAAACTTATATATTTGAAATCAGCATTAAAATTTGATTCTTTTGATATATCTATTGGTATCAAAATTCCATTTTTTAGACTTCCGGTTACCATTGAGCCGGGTCGCTCCTTACTTACAGTTCGTTACCACGAACTGTTTGATAATAGTTCTTGCTGCCGGCACTTCTCTCTCTCTCTCTCTCTCTCTCTCTCTCTCTCTCTCTCTCTCTCTCTCTCTCTCTCTCTCTCTCTCTCTCTCTCTCTCTCTCTCTCTCTCTCTCGTTTCGGTCGTTTATTTAATAAAGGTTTTCCTTATGTTTTGTGTCACGTCACAGACAGTACTATCTGCAATTAATGATGCGTTTTTTTATGCATTTGTATTTAGAAGTTAAGCCATAGTTTTGTTTATTTTGATGCTGTGTTTTAACCTTGTGATTATAATCATATCACAGAATTTAATATTGTGACGTTTGTTCATGTCCCTCTCATGAACTGTTTATACTGCAGCATATTTTGGATAATTTTACCAGATTCTATATATCGGTTTCTCTGTACCTAATCTAGATTTTAGTATATATATATATATATATATATATATATATATATATATATATATATATATATATATATATATATATATATATATATATATATATATATATATATATATATATATGCTCCGACTTGGGCTCCCGTTTGTTCCAATTTACACTCCTGAAACTGAAGTTCAAGGCCTAATATCCAACGACTTTGACTGTTTTAGCCGTAATTGAATAGGAGCTCAGAGCCCTGGATAGAAGTATGCAATGTTTCACATCACTAAATCCTGTATATGCAACTTTTCTAAAACTCAGATTAAGTTACAGTCGAGTTGGAAATTTGTCTCTAAGGGGAAAATTTCCCAAGACTGGTGCATAATCACATCAGATTATAAGATGAGGGAATCTATATGCATCTTTCTTTTGTTCTATCCGGGTCCTTCATTTTTTAGAGACTAAAATTACCATTCTTTGCCGTTCGTTCTGTTTAGCTACGGTATCTTATCTCGTAGGGAGAGTGTAGAGGAATTGTATTTTTGACCGAGTTTGAATCGTTTCATTTTGAAATGGAGATAGAAAAAAGGAAGAGTAATTAGCCTGGAAGATATCGGCCGTTTTTTTTTTTTTTTTTTTTTTTTTTTTGCATAGTTTTTCCCGCTTAGGCCTATTATTCTTAATCTGTAGATAATCTTTACTAATAATGAGGTTTTTACATACGGTACCTTATCTTATGCGGAGTTTGAAGCAACTATTCTTCAACGAGTTTGAATGGTTTCAAAATAAAATATAAAAATAATAATTTAAGAAATAAGTTAAATAAATTTAATCTAACAATAATAACAATTTACTTAAAATTAACAAAATAACAATATAAAAATAATAATTTATGAAATAAATTAAATAAATTTAATATAAAAATAATAACAATTTATTAAAATTAACAAAATAAAAATGTTTTAAGAGAACAATTAAAACAATTATATTTTTTTTAAATAACAATATAAAAATAATAATTTATGAAATAAGTTAAATAAACTTAATATAACAATAAGAACAAGTTATTGAAATTAACAAAATAACAATGGTTTTAAAATAGCAACATAAGAATAATAATCTATTAAATAAATTAGATAAATTTAATATAACAATAATAAAAATTTACTAAAATTAACAAAATAACAATGGTTTTAAATTACAATGTTTTAAGAGAACAATGGTTTTAAAATAACCATATAAAAATAATAATTTATGAAATAAATTTGATAAATTTAATATAATAATAGTAACAATTTACTAAAATTAACAAAATAAAAATGGCTTCAAAATAACAATGGTTTTAAAATAGTTATAGTTTAAAATAACAATGTAAAAATAATAATCTATGAAAGAAATTAAATAAATTTAATGTAAGAATAATAACAATTTAGGCTACTAAAATTAACAAAATAACAATGGTTTTAAAATAACCATATAAAAATAATAATTTATGAAATAAATTTGATAAATTTAATATAATAATAGTAACAATTTACTAAAATTAACAAAATAACAATGGTTTTAAAATAATAATTTAAACATGAAATAAATTTAATAAATGTATTATAACAGTAATAACAATTTACTAAAATTAACAAAATAACAATGGTTTTAAAATAACAACGGTTTTAAAATAACAATATGAAAATAATAGTTTATGAAATAAATTAAATGAATTTAATGTAACAATTTCCTAAAATTAACAAAATAACAACGGTTTTAAAATAAAAATATAGAAATAATTTATAAAAATAGGTTAAATAAATTTAATATAACAATAATAACAATTTACTAAAATTAACAAAATAACGGTGGTTTCAAAATAACAACATAAAAAATATGAGAAGGAAAAGAATTGGAAGATAATTTTATAATTTCTTGCTTTTATTCTGCTCACTTATGCCTGATTACCATGATTGGGATAGCTAATTACTAATGTATAATGTGGAGAAATCGTATTCTTTTCGAAAGTCAACTGTCTATCACTAGTAAAATATTTAAGGGATCTTGAATTTCCAAATAGACTGCGAAGTATTTTGGCGGACTGATCGGGACCTATTCTTTTTAGGTGCGATGAATTAGAAATTATGGGGAGAAGTATTTAATATTGGCAGGTAACTGTTGGCAGGTATATTGGCAGGTAACTGTTGGCAGGTAATATTGGCAGGTATTGGCAATGGTAAACTGTTACTGGAAGTCCTTAAACTAAATTCTCCTTGATATACAGTGGCAGTCGATTTTTTTTTTTTTAAGCTTTAGAGACCCGTAAAAAGTAATTTTTTATTTATTTGTATCAGTTTTTTAATTACTATGTGGTTTTACCAGCTTCGAAATCCTTATATACAGAGGCAGTTTTAGGGGGGGGGGTATCCCCCTAAACAAGAATTGAAGAAAGAAATTTGGGGCAGCAATTAAGAATAAACCGGCTCTGCTTCCCCTTATCTGGTACGAAAAAACACTAGGCCAATCACAGTTCCCTCGCCATCTCCCCCCCCCCCCCATCGAAGAGAAAATGTTAAACGAAAAAGTAAATGACAAAACACTCGAAAGAAAATTGTCAAAATATATCATTCAACAAAACAGAGAGATTTTTTAAGACTTCTGAAGTTACTTGTATTTTTCTCAGTTATTAAGTCATTTGATCCAACCTGACGAATGGAGAAAAAGATCTCCGAGCTGCAGCAGCGAGAAAGAGACTTTATTTTCCAATAATTGTATGGCTAAAAGTATGCTTTTAATTTTATTTGTTCACGTCTTTGACGTATTTTTGAGAGCCAATCTAATTATTTCTTTAGCCTATATCAGAAAGGAAAGACAAATGATCATATCTTCTTAGTACTCTGATTGATTCTCCTGTTTTCTGTGTGAAATTTTAATCCAGTAAACGCTACGAAAAGTTTAATTCGACCGGATTGGTTCACCTTCGTGAAACTATGAGTTACTAAAAGGAAAGAACAGTTTTTGAGTCACAAGATTTTTCACTAGCTACCCCTCTGTTTCTCTGTGGTCGCAGCGCGAGGGCGTCCAACCTGGGATGCTGTTCTAGTTGAGTTTTTTTTTTTTGTCCCAGCCACAAAAATTTCACTGAAGCACTGTTGCAGTGATCCAGGCTGATATTATGAAACATATGATATAAAACATGATAGAACACACTATAGAGCTGTTTAAGGACTCATAAAACATATCTGAGTAGAACTTGTTACCCCATGTAAAGGAAGTTAGGTCGTTTGACTAATTTCTATCTCTTTCTCATTCCTATTTCTATCTCATTGTGTTTTCTATTTATTATTTCTATCTCTCTCTATCTCTATTATTCTATCTCTTTCTTATCTTTCTATTTATTATTTCTATCTCTTTCTATTTCTATTCCTATTTCTATCTCATTGTGTGCACCTTATGTGTCACTACAAAGCACTGAAGGCAGAACTTTTCATACATTTTTTGAAAACTAACATTAAAACATACATTTTCGAAAATGTGCTGTGAATAGAAAATGTGCTGTGAAAATGTGCTGTGAATATATAATATGGCGTCGAATCCTAAGTTTTTATTTAAAAATATATTTCGACGGTTTTCAGCCATCCCTTGGAAAGATGGTTGGGATCTCCCTAGAATATCATCCCTGTATTTTCTTTCTTTTTGCTTTTAAAGCGTGGCAATCTCGGTATCCTAATCGGATCCTTCTGTCAGGGATTATATGTAACGTGGATATACTAACTTTTACCTTTTTTTTAGGTTTAACTTCATATATGCTTAATGGAGAACAAGAATTTGGTATCTACCTATTTTCATTTAAATATTTTTTAATTTGTATTGAAATAATGGTAATAAACATAAGCCATACTGATTTTTCGAAAGTTTAAGCAAGGAGGTTCTGTACGAACAAGGAGGTTCATCGAAACTTGTTTCTGCAGGGGGGGGGTGAATTAAAAAAAATCAAGGAAACTATATAAAAAATGGTATAGAAAAATGCAGGGAAAATGGTGAAAAAAATGGGTGGGAGGGGCAAGAAAACGAAAGCTATCCTCTCCATCTATATAGGCTACGTGCAGTTAGCCTACTATTTATTGGACAGTAATACCTTCGGGTAGAAATACGTTTTGTCACTCGTGTTTTTTTTTTTTTCTACAAGAGCTTTATTTCCATGTCAGACTTGAACAAAAAAGGGATAGGAGGAAATCTCCTTCGGTGGGGTTAAGGACTCCCCCTCGCCCTAGTAACACCATGAATTAAGAATTAGCTTTTGAGGGAAAGAAAAAAAACGAAGAAATTCACATCTTTCCTGGTTGCTCACTGTATACTGGCCTGATTTTAATGTCAATACAAATTAAAATCAACTGTGAGGAAAATATAATTTTTTATAAATATTACGTCTAAAGTTCATATCTCAAGTTTTTGCACATCTGATGCACGTCTATACTTGCCTGATTTAAATTTCAATACTAATTAAGATTATTCCCAAGGTAATTGTGATTTCTTTCAAATGTTAGGTCTAACTTCGTATCCGACATTTTTGCACGTCTGATGCAATAGCTAAAATCGTTTGTAAGCTATTCTCGAAGGGAGATTCAGCAGGGTAATGTAGAACAGGAGGATCAAAGCATAATTGGACATACATTGCCCAGCTCATGCTCCTTTGGCATGCAGCTCGGCAAACGGTTTTTGGCAATTATTTCAGAAGTTTGAACATATCAGGTACGATCTTTATATATATATATATATATATATATATATATATATATATATATATATATATATATATATATATATATATTATATATATATATATATATATATATATATATATATATATATATATATATATATATATATATATATATATATATATATATATAATTTATTTTTGACCTCTTTCGATGCATTATAAAAATGCACTAGAGGAGTACAAACAAGAAAAAAGAAAAAAAACGCAAGTAATTAACGATTATACAATATAGTCACCAACATGTCTAACGAAGAAAGATAAACAAGTAAGAATTATTCATTTTTATGCATAATTATTCCATCAGATGGCTTCTTCTGAATCTCTCTTTCTGATCTCGCTCTCTCTCTCTCTTCTTTTTTCTCTCTATCTTTCTCCCTCTTTTTATATTATCTCTTGAAAAGTTAAAAGTACATTGGAAATGAGTATATAAAAAGGTAAGGTAATTTGCTATTTAAATAGCTCTGTAGTCTTTTCGTCATAGCACATAAAATCAGAGGCAACGCTGTAGTGTTGCCTATAGTAAAGGCCACACGGTTCCAATGTTTTATTATTTATTTATTATTATTATATTTTTTTTCCCCAGAGGCACTTCATATGGAAGGGGTCGTCGTAGAAACTTCAAAGGAGGCTCATTCGATTGGAAATCGAGAGTTCTAGTGCCCTTTTTAATACTCGAAAATGATTTGAGGGCAACTAGCCCCCCTCCCACGCCCATCATTCCCCCAAACACATCCAATCGAAATTTTGAGATAGCCATTTTGTTCAGCGTAGTTGATTTCCAGATTGCAAATATATTTTTGAGGAGGACACTCCCCCACAACCCTCAGGGCAAGGGTTTTAAGTTATGCCCTGGGGGCATATAAGGTTTTTATAGAAGGCATTGTCCTATAAACTTCAAAACAGGCTCATTCGAATGGAAATTCAAAGGGATGGTGCCCTTTTTAATAGTCGAAAGTGATTGGAAGGCAACTAGCCCCTCCCCCCACGCCCGTCATTCCCCCAATCACATCCAATAAAAATTTTGAAATAGCCATTTTTTCAGCGTAGTTGATTTCCAGATAGAAAATATATTTTTGAGGAGGACACTCCCCCGCAACCCCCAGGGCAAGGGTTTAGGTTATGCCCTGGGTGCATATAAGGTTTTTATAGAAGGCGTTGTCGTAGAAACTTCAAAAAAGGCTCATTCGATTGGAAATTCAAAGGGCTAGTGCCCTGTTTAATAGTCGAAAGTGATTGGAAGGCAACTAGCCCCTCCCCCCACGCCCGTTATTCCCCCAATCACATCCAATAAAAATTTTGAAATAGCCATTTTTTCAGCGTAGTTGATTTCCAGATAGAAAATATATTTTTGAGGAGGACACTCCCCCGCAACCCCCAGGGCAAGGGTTTAGGTTATGCCCTGGGTGCATATAAGGTTTTTTATAGAAGGCATTGTCCTATAAACTTCAAAACAGGCTCATTCGAATGGAAATTCAAAGGGATGGTGCCCTTTTTAATAGTCGAAAGTGATTGGAAGGCAACTAGCCCCTCCCCCCACGCCCGTCATTCCCCCAATCACATCCAATAAAAATTTTGAAATAGCCATTTTTTCAGCGTAGTTGATTTCCAGATAGAAAATATATTTTTGAGGAGGACACTCCCCCGCAACCCCCAGGGCAAGGGTTTAGGTTATGCCCTGGGTGCATATAAGGTTTTTATGGAAGGCGTTGTCGTAGAAACTTCAAAAAAGGCTCATTCGATTGGAAATTCAAAGGGCTAGTGCCCTGTTTAATAGTCGAAAGTGATTGGAAGGCAACTAGCCCCTCCCCCCACGCCCGTTATTCCCCCAATCACATCCAATAAAAATTTTGAAATAGCCATTTTTTCAGCGTAGTTGATTTCCAGATAGAAAATATATTTTTGAGGAGGACACTCTCCCGCAACCCCCAGGGCAAGGGTTTAGGTTATGCCCTGGGTGCATATAAGGTTTTTATAGAAGGCATTGTCCTATAAACTTCAAAACAGGCTCATTCGAATGGAAATTCAAAGGGATGGTGCCCTTTTTAATAGTTGAAAGTGATTGGAAGGCAACTAGCCCCTCCCCCCACGCCCGTTATTCCCCCAATCACATCCAATAAAAATTTTGAAATAGCCATTTTTTCAGCGTAGTTGATTTCCAGATAGAAAATATATTTTTGAGGAGGACACTCCCCCGCAACCCCCAGGGCAAGGGTTTAGGTTATGCCCTGGGTGCATATAAGGTTTTTATAGAAGGCGTTGTCGTAGAAACTTCAAAAAAGGCTCATTCGATTGGAAATTCAAAGGGCTAGTGCCCTGTTTAATAGTCGAAAGTGATTGGAAGGCAACTAGCCCCTCCCCCCACGCCCGTTATTCCCCCAATCACATCCAATAAAAATTTTGAAATAGCCATTTTTTCAGCGTAGTTGATTTCCAGATAGAAAATATATTTTTGAGGAGGACACTCCCCCGCAACCCCCAGGGCAAGGGTTTAGGTTATGCCCTGGGTGCATATAAGGTTTTTATAGAAGGCGTTGTCGTAGAAACTTCAAAAAAGGCTCATTCGATTGGAAATTCAAAGGGCTAGTGTCCTGTTTAATAGTCTAAAGTGATTTGAGGGCAACTAGCCCCCCCCCCAACGCCCACCTTTTCCCCAAACACATCCAATCAAAATTTTGAGATAGCCATTTTATTAAACGTAGTTTTAAGTTCTTGAAATTAGGTCTTTGAGGATGACAACTCCCCCACAGCCCTCAGGGCAAGGGTTGTAAGTTATGCCCTGGGGGCATATAAGGTTTTGTATAGACAACGTTGTCGTAGAAACTTCAGATCATTCGATTGGAAATTTAAATTGCTAGTTCCTTTTTTAATAGTCGAAAGTGATTCTAAGGCAACTGACACCCCTTCCACGCTCACCATTTCCCCAAACACATCCAATCAAAATTTTGGTATAGCCATTTTGTTCAACGTAGTTGAAAGTTTTGGAAATTACATGTTTGAGCAGGACACTCCCCCCACAGTCTTCATGGGCAAGGTTTATAAGTTATGCCCTTGGGGCATATATGGTTCTTATGGAAGGAATGTTCGCATAAACTTCAGAGAGGGCTCATTTGATTGGAAGTTGAAAGTTCTAGTTCACTTTTTAAGCGTCAAAAGATATTGGAGGGTAACCAGCTCCCCCCCAAACCCTTTTTCCCAAATACATCCAATAAAAATTTTAAGATAGCTATTTTGTTAAAAATAGTTCAAAGATCATCTAACAAAATTTCCGATGTTGACACAACCCACCAGGGCCCGGGGGCAGTCGTTGTAAGTTATGCCCTGGGGGCATATATGGGTCTTGTCGAAGGGATGCTCGTATTAACTTCAAAGAGGGATCATTTGATTGGAAACTGAAAGTTCTAGTTCACTTTTTAAGAGTCAAAAGAGATTGGAGGGCACCTAGCCCCCCCCCCATCCACGCCCTTTTTTCCTCAAACCCATCCGATAAGAACTGAGATAGTTTTTTTTTTTTTTAAATAGTTCAAAGACCATATAACGAAAACTCATTGGTCAACACCCCCCCCCCGCGGGGCCCAAGGGCAGGTGTTTTAAGTTATGCCCTTGGAGAATATATGGTTCTTATTGAAGGGATGCTCGTAAAAAATTCAGAGATGGCTCATTTGATTGGAAATTGAAAGTTTTAGTTAAGTTTTTTCGAGTCAAAAGAGATTGGAGGGCAACTAGCTCCCCCAAGCCCATTTTTCCCCAAATGCATCCAATAAACATTTTTAGATAGGCATTAAGTTAAAACTTTCTCAAAAGGCAGATAACAAAACTCAGGTGTCGTCAAAACCACCCAGAGCCCGGGGGCAGGTGTTGTAAGTTATGCCCTGGGACATATATTGTTCGTATGAAAGGGATGCTCGTATAAACTTCAGAGAGGGCTCGTGTGATTGGATATTGAAAGTTCGAGCTCACTTTTTAATAGTCAGAAGAGATCCGAGGGCAGCTATCCCCCAACCCATCTGATGAAAATTTTGAGATAGACATCTTATTACAAAAAAGTTCAAAGGTCGGATAAGAAAAAATCCGGTGTCAATAGAACCCCCCAGGGCACAGGGGAAGGCGTTCTAAGTTATGCCCTTTAGGGCATGTATGGTTCTTATGAAAGGGATGCTCGTATAAACTTCATAGAGGGCTCATTTGATTGTAAATTGAAAGTTCTAGTTCAATTTTTAAGAGTCAAAAGATATCCGAAGGCAACTAGCCCCCCCCCCCCACACACACCCTCTTTTCTCCAAGCCTATCTGATAAAAATTTTATAAGAGCCATTTCATTAAAAATAGTTCAAAGGTCAGATAAGAAAAAATCCTGTGTCGACGGAACCCGCCAGGGCCCGGAGGCAGGCGTTATGAGTAATGCTCTAGGGGCATATATAGTTCTTATGGAAGGGATGCTCATATAAACTTTGGACAGGGCTCATTTGATTTGAAATTGAAAGTTCTTGTTCACTTTTCAAGAGTCAAAAGAGATCGGAGGGCAAGTAGCCCCCTCCCCTCCTCCACGCCCTAAATCCATCAGATAAAAATTTTGAGATAGAAATTTTGTCAAAAATAGTTTGAAGTTCTGATAACAAAAAACTCGGGTTTTGACACAGCCCCCCCCCCCCCCAGGGTCCGGGGTAGGCGTTGTAAGTTATGCCCTGGGGGCATATATGGTTTTTATGGAAGGGATGCTCGTATAAAATTCCTAGAGTGCTCATTTGATTGGAAATTGAAAGTTGTAATTCACTTTTTAAGAGTCCAAAGTGATTGGAGGGCAGCTAGCCTCCCCCCACACTCCATTTGTTTTTTTCCCAGAGGCACTTTATATAGAAGAGGTCGTCGTATAAACTTCAAAGGGGGCTCATTCGATTGGAAATTGAGAGTACTAGTGCCCTTTTTAAGAGTCAAAAGTGATCAGAGGGCAACTGGCCCCCTAAGCCCTTTTTCCCCAAATACATCTGATAAAAAATTTGAGGTAGCCATTTTGCTAAAAATAGTTGAAAGATCATATAACAAAAACACCTTTACGTATGGTCATTTCGTTAAAAATAGTTCAAAGATCAGATAAGAAAAAACTCCTGTGTCAACACAATTCCCCTCCCTCCACCAGGGCTGGGGAAGGCGTTGTAAGTATTGCTCTTGGGGCATATATAGTTCTTATGGAAGGTATGCTTGTATAAACTTCAGAGAGGGTTCATTTGAATGGAAATTAAAAGTTGTAGTTCATTTTCTCAGAGTGAAAAAAGATGAGAGGACAACTAACACCTCCCGTACTCAACGCCTTTGGGCGTATCGGATGGATAAACCCATCCGATAAAAATTTGAGGTGACCATTTTGTTAAAAATAGTTCAACCATCAGATATTAAAACTCGAGGGTCGACACAGCCACCCAGGGCCCAGGGATAGGCGTTATAAGTTATACTCTAGGGATATATATGGTTCTTATATAAGGGATACTCGTATAAACTTCAGAGAGGGCTCATTTGATTGAAAATAGAAAGTTCTAATTCACTTTTAAAGAGTCAAAAGAGACCGAAGCTTAATCTAGTCCCCCCACGCCCTTTTTCCCCAAACCCATCCAATGAAAATTTTGAGATAGCAATTTTGTTAAAAATAGTTCAAACATCAGATAATAAAAACTCCGAGGTTGACACAAACCCATTTTTTTACTTTGATATTGTTACTTTGATATCAGTTTTGATACTTAGATGAATGTTTGATTTTTTTTGTCTTTAAAGTTTGATTTTGAAATAAGGGATTTTTAAAAACTTGACTTTTTTTGGAATCAAAAACGAACAAAAATAATTTAAAAAAACTTTCCGAAAAATACGTTTTTCAAAGAAAAGTAAAGGCCATTTTAAACTTAAGCTCAGCAGATACAAATACCTTTTAAAATTCAAACTCGAAACGACCAGAAATTACTATTAAAGAATAAATGAAACCCAAAACGAACAGAATTTAAATAAGCAATCATAGCAAAAACATACAACAAGTAATATAAATGAAAAAATAGATCTTAAAGCGAGTAATGCTTAGATTAAATATGAATATCAAGCTTAAAATGAAAAAAAAATTTTCCTATTGAAGTATAAATGAAACTTAAAACGAACATAAATTAAATAAACAATCAATGCTAACAAACATACAATAGATATTAATGTAAATTAATAAATAAATCTTAAAACTAGTGAAACTTAAATTGAATATGCAAATCAAGCTTGAAACGAACAAAAATCACCGCAAACAAGAGTTTGGGTATGACCTCCTTCTCTCACTGTAAAAGTCTAAAACCTACTGCGTCATTGGCGCTTTACTGAAAACCAATTTTATGACAAATGTTTTCTTTTGTACTTAATATTGAAAATAAACATTAAAATTATAGTAAAATTTTGAACTGATGAGCTTGCAGCAATTAATATCATTATACATCAAATATTCGATTTAATTTATTAGCTCTTTTTAAAGTTGTTAAAGACGAATATAGTTTCACTACAAACAAGTGTTTGGATACTGCCTCCTTTCCTAACTGTAAATAAAAACCAAAAGCCTACTGCGTCATTGGCACTTAAGTGAAAACGGATTATATTACAAATATTTTCTTTTCCAGTTCTTACAGCATTGAAAATAAAAATACAATTACAGTGAAACAAATTCTTGAGCTGATGGATCTTTTAACAATTAATATCATTATACATCAAATATTCAATTTGATTTTGTCTATACTTTCCAAGACTGTTCATACTCTCAAGGCTGTTGATACTCTCAAGGGCGATTTCGCCCATGCCGCTTCTTTTCCTAAAGATAAGATGCCACTAGTCAAATATTTTCGTTTTCCTCGTGCTGTGGTTCTCAGCCTTTTTTCTTTCACGCACACCCGTTAAAGGTTGTTTCCACCCCTTAGAAAGTCTTTCAAGCGGCAAAAATTCACATTATTATTACTGTTATAATATTATTATTAATGACGCAGTGGGTTTTAGACTTTTACAGTGAGAGAAGGAGGTCATACCCAAACACTTGTTTTCAGGGATTTTTGTTCGTTTCAAGCTTGATTTGCATATTCAATTTAAGTTTCACTAGTTTTAAGATTTATTTATTAATTTACATTAATATCTATTGTATGTTTGTTTGCATTGATTGTTTATTTAATTTATGTTCGTTTTAAGTTTCATTTATACTTCAATAGGAAATTTTTTTTTCATTTTAAGCTTGAAATTCATATTCAATCTAAGCATTACTTGCTTTAAGATCTATTTCTTCATTTATGAGTTTCTATTAATTGATAAAGTTTTTACTTGTATGTTTTGGCTATGATTGCTTATTTAATTTCTGTTCGTTTTGGGTTTCATTTATTCTTTAATAGTAATTTCTGGTCGTTTTGAGATTGATTTTAAAAGGTATTTGTATCTGCTGAGCTTAAATTTAAAATGGCCTTTACTTTTCTTTTAAAAACTTATTTTTCGGAATTTTTTTTTAATTAACAAAGAAGAAAGAGCTAGAAACGTCGCTTTATGTAACATTGTAAAGGAGCCAAAAATCCGAGCGAAAAGCTTAAAGTTATATCAGGGGCAATAGATTTTTATTCAAACTTGTGTAGGAAATAAGATTAAGAATAGCAAATGTGTAGCAAAAATTTAAAAATAGCAAAAAGCAAGTAAACTAGGAAGTGCAGAATATAAAGGTATCTAAGCAGCAGAACATGAGAAAAAGAAATGATCATAAAACTGTAATACAGTTTTGTAAAGACCCGTATGACTGTACTAAGGAGGTATTCACTGGACACTTTCGTCTACACTAGAAAGAACGTTGGAGGTAGAATCAGAGACATGAATATGGCAGGACTGAAGACAAACAATGTTCAGTTATTTCACAGATGGAGATGGGAAATAGTGCTCACTTTGTTTATAACTTTGTATGCTTGGAGATGGGAAATAGTGCTCACTTTGTTTATAACTTTGTGCGCTTGGAGATGGAAAACAGTGCTCACTTTGTTTATAACTTTGTATGCTTGGAGATGGGAAAGAGTGCTCACTTTGTTTATAACTTTGTGCGCTTGGAGATGGAAAACAGTGCTCACTTTGTTTATAACTTTGTATGCTTGGAGATGGGAAATAGTGCTCACTTTGTTTATAACTTTGTATGCTTGGAGATGGGAAATAGTGCTCACTTTGTTTATAACTTTGTATGTTTGAGATAGAAAATAGTGTTCACTTTGTTTATAACTTTGTATGCTTGGAGATGGGAAATAATGCTCACTTTGTTTATAACTTTGTATGCTTGGAGATGGGAAATAGTGCTCACTTTGTTTATAACTTTGTATGCTTGGAGATGGGAAATAGTGCTCACTTTGTTTATAACTTTGTATGCTTGGAGATGGGAAATAGTGCTCACTTTGTTTATAACTTTGTATGCTTGGAGATGGGAAATAGTGCTCACTTTGTTTATAACTTTGTATGCTTGGAGATGGGAAATAGTGCTCACTTTGTTTATAATTTTGTATGTTTGTGATCTTAAAATTGATTTTATTAAAACCAAATAATAACAAATATACACATCTCACATGCCCTAAACATACGGAAGAACAAGAAATGAGAGAAAATATAGAAAAGTAGGAAAAATAAGAGTGAGACAAGAAAATCATAAATAGCTAACTAAAATAAGATAATAAAATTACGAAGGATGCTAACTAAAATAATTACGAAGGACGCTGCTAATAAAATAAGAGAATAAAATTGCGAAGGATGCTACTAAAGCCAAAAGTAATGCTTATACAAAAAAGTACATGAATTAAGTGAGTGTCTTAAGAAGAACGAAAAATGGGAAAAAATAAAAAGAAGACACTAAAAGAGGAAATTTCTAACTAAAATAAGAGAATACAACTACGAAGGACACTATTAAAGACAAAAGCAACACTATTTTAAAAAATGAACTTAATTAAAAATTGTGTTGTTGAGTACAAATGACAATATTGAAATCTAATTTCGTGGCTGAAGCTTCCCTATTTACAAGAGAAAAAGAGTCCATGGAGCTAAAGTCCATGGAACGAATATTTACTGTATATCTTTTATTTTGAGAATGGATATTTGAGTTTGCGGAAAGAAATGCAAAACTGTCCAGTGAAATCATATAAGACCATAGGACTATTCCTACTATTCTACGACTACTACTAATAACTCACCACAGCACCAAGCCGCCTGAGGCCAACACAGCTACGCACACTCCCCCTCCATCCCAATCTATTCAAAGCCTCCCTTTTTGCACCCGCCCACGAAGTTCCCATTTCCTTTAAATCTTTCTTTAGGGCGTCCTCCGACCCCAGACGAGGACGACCTGCTTTCCGTTTAGCCCGAGACGGTTGGCCGAAAAGAACAATCTCCGGCAATCTGTCATTCTTCATTCGCACAACTTGCCTTAGCCAGCTCAACCTTTCTTTCATTATAGCCCTAGAGAGCGGTATTGAACCACATTTTTCGTATAGCCTATTGTTTGAAATACGTTCAGTCAGCCAGGTACCCAGAACAATCTTTAAGCAATTTCTCTGGAAAACATCGAGTTAATCTTCATCCGCTTTTCGGAGCGCCCATGCTTCAGAGCCATATTTGACCACTGTCATCGCTCTAGCTTAAAATATTCTAATTTTGGTTTGCAGACTGATCTTCCTGTTCTTCCAAACTTTTTTTAACTGTGAAAAAACACACTGAGCCTTGGCTATTCTACTTTTAACATCTTCACTGCTCCCACCATCTTTACTAATAATTAAATAAAAAAAAAACAAGTTTTTTAAACTGAAAGTAAGGAGTGACATTAAAACTTAGAACGAACAGAAATTATTCCGTATATGAAAGGGGCTGTCCCCTCCTCAACGCCTCGCTCTTTACGCTAAAGTTTTTTATTGTTTTAAAAAATAAAGTTGTGAGACAGAGTCAAACTTTAGCGTAAAGAGAGAGGCGTTGAGGAGGGGACAGCCCCTTTTAAATACGGAATAATTTCTGTTCGTTTTAAGTTTTAGTGTCGCTCCTTACTTTCAGTTTAAAAAACTTGTTTTTTTATTTAATTTCTGAACGTTTTTTAGTTAATGCAGCTTTTATTTTGGCTAACCGTCATTGAATAAGTAAACAAAATTTGCATGAAAATTTTACTTTTCTTTTGCTAACTTCTATATTCGTATATTTTTCTTCTGGCAAAAAATACAAAGTTGCAGATTTTTGCAGATATGAGCTTGAAACCTATGTAATAGGGTTTTCTGATACGCTGAATCTGACGGTGTGATTTTCATTAAAATTCTGTCACTTGTAGGGGATGTTTCCCCCCACTTTAAAAAATCGAGTAAATTTTCTCAGGCTCTTAGCCTTTGATGAGTAATACTAAACTGAATAAAATTTATATATTTAGAATCAGCATTATAGACACATTCTTTTGATACATTTATTGACATTAAAATTCCGTTTTTAAAAGTTTCGATTACTATTGAGCCGTATCGCTTGTTTTTTTATTGTTTTTTTTTTATTACGTATATGTTATTACGTATATGAGGGGGTTCTCCCCTTAGTCAATACCACGCTCTTTACGTTAAAAGTTAAAAAAAATTTTGATTCACAAACCCCTGAATCACAAAGGCCGTTTAATTAGAATAGATAGCTCTTTTGAAAGCACTAAAAAAAACTGTAGAGTAAAGAGCGAGGTATTGACTTGGGGGAGAACCCCCTCACATACGTTATAATTTCTGTTCGTTTTAAGTTCTAATGTTGCTTCTTACTTTCAATTGAAAAAACTTGTTTTTTTTTTATTTAATTTCTGATCGTATTTTAAATAATGCTTGGAAATCCGGCACCCCCTTCATAGAAATGTCCCTTACCCCAAAGAAACATCCTCCACGGAAAGATTCTCCAGAGTAACCCCCTCCTCTAGCCCCCCCCCCCCCTCCAGAAAAAAATCCTTCCTGAAAATGTCTGTATACTTCCCAATAACCAATAAATAATGCTGGCAAGTCCGGCGCCCCCTTCATGGCAATTTCCCTTCCCCCATGAAAACTTCCTTCATGGACAGATCCTCCAACATAACCCCCCACCCACCCTTCCCTCCCACTACCAGAAAAAAACCCTCCTGAAAACTTCTGTATACTTCCCAATAACCAATACTATATGTTAACATTGGGTAAAGTTCATAACTTTTAGCCCTCCCCTGGGGACTTCGGGGGATTAAGTCATCCTAAAAGATATATTTATCATATTTCCGACCATGCTGAACAAAATGGCTATCTCAAAATTTTGATTGGGTGACTTCGGGAAAAAAATGAGCGTTGGAGGGGGCCTAGTTGCCCTCCATTTTTTTGTCACTTAAAAAGGGCACTAGAACTTTTAATTTCCGTTCCAATGAGCCCTCCCACGATATTCTAGGACCACTGGGTCGATACAATCACCCCTGGGAAAAAGAAAAAAAAAACAAAAAAACAAATAAACACGCATCCGTGATCTTTCTTCTGGCGAAAAATGGAAAATTCCACATTTTTGTAGATAGGAGCTTGAAACCTCTACAGTAGGGTTCTCTGATACGCTGAATATGATGGTGTGATTTTCATTAAGGTTCTATAACTTTTAGGGGGTCTTTCCCCTTTTTTCGAAAATCAGCCAAATTTTCTCAGGTGCGTAACTTTTGATAGGTAAGATTAAACTTGATGAAACTTATATATTTGAAATCAGAATTAAAATCTGATTCTTTTGATGTATCTATTGGTATCAAAATTCCGTTTTTTAGAGTTTCGGTTACCATTGAGCCGGGTCGCTCCTTACTTACAGTTCGTTACCACGAACTGTTTGATACTACCAAGGTAAGTGAAGCTGCCCACCTGATCAATCTTTTCATTACCCAACGTCACATTTTCATCTTCACTTATTCCTAGCCTTAGTGACTTAGTCTTCTTAACATTAATTTTCAAACCTATTCTAGCACCCTGAACTCGCAAAACCTCTAAAACTTCATTCATTTTGCTCACACTTTCATCTAGGATGCTTAAATCATCAACATAATCTAAGTCCAGGAGACTTTTTCCTCCCCATTTGATTCCGTGGTCTCCCATTAACTTTCCTGTGCTCCTTAAAACAAAGTCTATCAAAATGATCCTTATAAAGGGGGATAGAACACAACCCTGCTTAACTCCTGATTTAATACAAACCCAGCTGCGAACCTCATTTCCTACCTTAACCGCAGCAGTGTTATTCTCGTACATAGCACTAATCACTTTAATGTATTTGTCAGGTATACAATATAAGGATAAAACCTTTACTAAAGCTCTTCTATCAACAGAATCGAACACTTGCTCATTATCTATAAGACTGAGGACCAAAGGTGTTTGAAAACTCAGGTACTTCTCAATTATCAGCCTAAGAGTGAAAATTTGGTAAACACATCCTCTACCTTTTCTAAAACCGCACTGTTCTTGTCTTAAAACTTTGTCTACCGCATCTCTGGGTATAAAAAGTATCATATTATTAAGTAATTTGCTACCTACAGAGACCAGACTAATGCCTTGATAATTACCACACTCTCTCTTATCACATTTCTTATAAATTGGCTTAATTAAGGTTTTCCTAACATCGTTAGGTACTTCACCTTTTTCGAAAATCATATTCATAATCTTCAGTAACTTATTTCTAACCTCAGAGCCACCCTATTTAAGAAACTCATTTACCACCCTATCAGCACCTGGAGCCTTATTATTTTTTATTCCTTTTAATACTGTCGCTAATTCCTCCTCACAAAACAAATCTTCCTGCACATCCAAGGTATCACAAACTTTTTCATTTTCCTCTGTATCTTTTCCTGCAACTCTATCTCGGTTAGGCAAATTCTCAAAATGTTCGGCCCATCTCTCTTTAGTTTTTTCCTTATCGCTAATTGCGGCCCCATTCCTATCTTTAACTGGTCCAAGTCCGGATTGATTACTCCCTCTCAATTTGTTAACATGCCAGTACAGTATTTTACTATTATGCCGTCTAGCTGCATTTTCCAGATCCTAGGCAATTTTATCCATGGCCTCCACTTCACGCCTCCTTAGTTCATATTTTAATGCTTTCTCCAATTTCTTTACATTCCTTTTGTTTTCATACGATATATCACTCAGATAATTCTTATACAAGTCCTTTCTCCTTTCTATTAAACATAAAGCTTTTTCACTAATATTCTTAGCTGCAGTTCTAGCTTTCTTCCCTAAGTAGGACTAGTAGAATTAAGAGAGTTTTTAGGACAAGTGCTTCTTATTGAATCAGTAGAGCAACTAGGAAGTGCGAACCACCCCAGGTGGGACTTTCCTGGGGTTGACACGGGGAAAAGATACGACTAGAACAATAAGAACGAAGGATCACTCCTAAACTGTATTACGACCATGGAATATTGAACTCCAAGCAGTGAAGACATCGAAATAACTGTTAGAGATGCTGAGGTAGAGCGTTATCAGGAGTGAGAAGTGGGTATTGCTGGTACCTGCTGGTACAGGATATTGCTGGTAGAATTTGTTACTGTGGAATCTTCGAGCTCTGGTGACCTAGCGTTGCTGCAAATAATCTTCACTGAAAAATTAAAACCACCTGCTAATCTTCATACAACTCCAGAGTATGAAGTTGAAGAAAGCGACCTTCGAATTTAGAGGACCTGGAGGATGTTGGACAGTGGCCCATAAAAATCTCAGTAGTGAGAACTGGAGCCTTGTAAAGAGCGAACCATGGCCCATAGTATCCGAAAGTTTAAAAAGGCGTTTTGAAAAAAGCGTTGTCCAGTAAGAAAGTACTGCAAGTTGAAGCTAATTCAAGAATGGTAACTTTTATTTTAGTTAATCTTAATAGTAAAAGCTTGCTGTAAAAGTAAATGTATGAGAATTTCGAAAAATAGCCTGAACCTCTGGGAAATAGGGTCAGGTCGAAAGGAAAGCTGCACCATTGCAATCAACATGGTTTAAATCATGTATAAGAGAATTATAGACTCCCACTTTGAACCACAAACAAAATCACGTTTTTTGCATGGGAAGCATTATATGTCTCCTTTATTTTGCTTTTTTCCCAGGGGTGATCGTACTGAGCCGGTTGTCTTAAAACGATGGGAGGGGCTCATTTCAAAGGAAATCACCATATCCACTGCCCTTTCGAAGTGCCTCTAAAGGGGACCCTTTGCAAAGAACAATATGCTTTCCTTGTTTTTTTACCCGGCAACTTCTTATGGAATTAAATAAAAGAAAACAAGTTTTTTTAACTGAAAGTAAAAAGCGACATTAAAACATAAAAGGAATAGAAATTATTCCGTATATGAAAGGGGCTGTCCCCTCCTCAATACCTCGCTCTTTACGCTAAAGATTTTTATTGTTTTAAAAAATAGAGTTGTGAGAAAGAGTCGAACTTTCGCGTAAAGAGCGAGGCCTTGAGGAGTGAACAGCCCCTTTCATATACGGAATAATTTCTGTTCGTTTTAAGTTTTAATGTGGCTCCTTACTTTCAGTTAAAAAAACCTGTTTTTTTATTTAATTTCTGAACGTTTTTGAATTAATGCAGGCGTTGATTTTGGCTTACCGTGCATGAATAATTAAAACAAAATTTGTATATTAATTTTATTCTTTTTTTGGTTAAATGGCTTTCTCGATAGTTGTTTGATTTTATTTACGAACGTTTTTATTAGTAATAAATATACGTAACTTACGAATTAACTTACGTAACGAAATTCTATATTTGTATATTTTTTATACGTATATTAGGGGGTTCGCCCCCTAGTCAATACCTGGCTCTTTAAGCTAAAGCTCGAATTTTGTTCCAATTCTTTAAAAATGACCCCTTTATCACAGAGGCCGTTATTTAGAATAAACAGCTCTTATGAAATTAGTAAAAAATCTTTGGCTTAAAGAGCGAGGTATTGACTAGGGGGTGAATCCAATCATATGCATAATATTTTCTGTTCGTTTTAAGTTTTGATGTTGCTCCTTACTTTCAGTTGAAAAGCTTGTTTTTTTATATTTAATTTCTGATTTTTTTTTAAATAATGCTGGTAAATCCGGCGCCCCCTTCAAACTTCCTTCATGGAAAGATCCTCACACATAACCCCCGACCCACCCACCCCCACACTACCAGGAAAAATCCCCCCTGAAAACGTCTGTATACTTCCCAATAACCAATACCATATGTTAACATTGGGTAAAGTTCACAACTTTCAGCCCTCCCCCCAGGGACTTCGGGGGATTAAGTCATCATAAAGGACATAGTTATCACATTTTCGACCATGCTGAACAAAATGGCTTTCTCATATCTTAAAGTTTTGATCGGGCTACTTTGGGAAAAAATGAGCGTGTGAGGAGGCCAAGTTGCCCTCCAATTTTTTTGGTCACTTAAAAAGGGCACTAGAACTTTTACTTTCCATTCGAATGAACCCTCTCACGATATTCTAGGACCACTGGATCGATACGATCACCCCTGGGAAAAAAACAAAAAAAAATAAATAAACACGCTTCCGTGATCTTTCTTCTGGCAAAAAATGCAAAATTCCACTTTTTTGTAGATAGGAACTTGAAACCTCTACAGTAGGGTTCTCTGATACGCTGAATATGATGGTGTGATTTTCATTAAGGTTCTATTGCTTTTAGGGGGTCTTTCCCCCTTTTTTCGAAAATTAGTCAAATTTTTGAAGGCGCGTAACTTTTGATGGGTCGGACTAACTTGATGAAACTTATATATTTGAAATCAGCATTAAAATCTGATTCTTTTGATGTGTCTATTGGTATCCAAAACCCGTTTTCTAGAGTTTCGGTTACCATTGAGCCGGGTCGCTCTTTGCTTACAGTTCGTTACCACGAACTGTTTGATAATGATAAGTTAAAGTTCACGTCTTTTTTACTGCCTTATAAGTCTCGTCATTTTATATGTGCAAACGGTTGATCAAACAGCTGGAAAGCCAACTCGAAAGCCTTTAGTAAATTAACTATTTTGGGGGGCTGAAAAGCGCTGTTCAGTGATGTTTTTCTAATATTCATCGGATTCACGCCTACTGGCCTATTGATTATCTGTTGATTCATCAAAAGCAACAGTCCATTCATTAATTGGAATGATATTCTCTGTTCATTATTAATGAATAGCAGTGGATCATCAATATTGGCTGTAGCAACAAGAACATGCAAACATTGAATCATCCGTAATTTGATAATTAATATTGATGGTTTCCATAATTATTCTTTTATCTGGTAAGCACGGGTAAGTATCATTTTAAGAATAATATAGACAAATGATAGTTGTCCAATATTTTGGTAAGATCAGAGTCCACAGAATGTTTTTTTTTTTTAATGAAATACTATTTAAAAATATCTTTTTAGAGAATTTTCAAGTCTTGCTGGCAGAAACAAAAACGAAAGATGAGTGCCTGAAATAACTTATTTCTTAACAAAAAATAAAAAAATTGTTTTGAAGTAAACTTAAATTTGTCTCATAAGAGATCGCAGACAATTTTCTGGGGGGAGGGGTAGACTCTAGAATAGCAGGGATACGGGGAATAATGGGAATAAATTTATGAATAAAAGATGATAAGAAACAAAGCTTCTCAAACAAAACTAAAAAACACTTTGTTTTTCAAGCAGTTTTTTTGTAACGAATACTAAGCAAGCAGCGACACGGGCCAATAGTAAGCTAAACTCTGAAATATATATTAGTAATAAAACATAAAATAAGCTTGCATTCGCTTTGTGAACAAATTATTTGGAAAGCTAGGAAGGGGCCATAAAGTCACAAATTAGAACTTATATTGCCTGTTTAAAAGGTCAAAACCTATCGATCGCCAGCCAACGATGGGGCTATGCACATTTTTCTTTTTATATGGGCTTCCATGATTTATCCCTAATCTGCTCACCTTCCATTGGCTTCCTAAGGATTACTTTATACCCCGGATTCAAAGCGGGGCCACTGCACCCCTGTCCCTGTCTTGTGGGTGCTCATGGTGTTCAACAAGAATCCTCTGTCTTTAAAGTGTTGCAACAAATTCCGATGTGCTCCATTTATCGAAAAATTTTTTTTAGAGCCTTCTGAAAAAATGATTAGGCTTCTTAATCCCCCCCCCCGAAAAGAAATGTGTACATACCTTTGTTTTAGTTCTGTTTTGCTCATTTGTTAGAGTAAAATTTTGTTTTAAAAAGTAGAATTTGTGGTAGGGGCTACAATCAGAGACGCCAATGAGGTGGAGGGGCAATTACACCTTAGATTCTGAAAATAATTTTTTGTATGTTTTCCTTGAAAACAAAAACGCACACTCCCCTCCGTAGATTCTGTATTTTTTTTATTCTCAATAAATTGTTTTATCATATTTAATTAAAATAATTCTGACCCCCCCCTCCCTACGTTTTCGTGAATTGATTACTCTAGCTACAATACTCCTTCCACGAGGTTTGTGGTGCAGACTGACCCCTGACTATATTTTAATTTTAAATTCCAGGTATGAATATTAATAATATTACACAAGAGTTGTGTTGAAGTCAGGTATTATTTTTAGTATGATATTAGTTTTCTAGTAATTGTTAAACTTTGTGAAAGGTTTATTAATTCGCTAGCTAAACGGTAAATTCAACATCTGCTTCGCCATTCTTTCCCCTTCCCAAATATAATAATTTGTATCGTCACCATTGAGTCTTACCTTCTCTCTAATTACGTAGATAATTTCGGAGACCACGCTGCCTTTCCATGATGATAAAATAAAAGTTCAAAATAGGGATAAAATCCTTTTTAATAGACAGTTTATAGAAAATTCACAAAAAATACCAGATATTTCGGTCACATATACAGTGACCGTTTTACTACTGATGACGGTCACTGTATATGTGACCGAAATATCTGGTATTTTTTGTGAATTTTCTATACAATGTCTATTAAAAAGGATTTTATCCCTATTTTGAACTTTTATTTTATCCTCTCTAATTAGTGAATACAGTTTTCAGCTAAACACTAAGTTTGCTGATTTTGTTATCTTGCATTACTTTTTACTCATTCCCAAGTACTAATTGATTCATAGTGCCAAATCGAAAAAAAACCCAAAAATCAGCTAATTTAGCAATTATCCTAGGTCCATATCCAGGTATTAGGGCAGGGCTGGGGTTCAGTTGTTAGAATAGAGCTTATTATATTCGGAAAGAGCGTTGAATTTGGCAAGAACTTCTTTTTCATTAATAATTGGTTTGTAATACCAAATCGAAAAAAAATCAGCTAACTTAGTATTTAGCCTAGGGCCGTAACCAGGCTTTAAGACAGGGCTGGGATTCAGACCTTAATGTAGAACTTATTTCCCGTCAATAACTCGTTCATAATATCAAATCGAAAAAAAACACGTAAAATCAGCTAACTTAGTAGTTCGACTAGGGCCTTATCCAGGCCTTAGGGCAGGGCTGGGATTTGACTTCATATTTCAAGTCAATAATTAGTTCATAAAACCAAATTGGAAAAAAAAAATCAGCTATCCTAGCATTTAGCCTTAGGCCGTATCCAGCCAGCCCTTAGGGCAGGGATGAAGCTCAATTGCGATAGAAGATTGCCAATCATTCTAGAAGGATAAATACCTGGCTCCATGTCGTGTTCCGAATTATTAAGTTCCGATTCCCTACAACCCCTCAGAGTATTTGATTCCAAAAGACTGGCCCCACTTTTTGCGACGGGTCTAGTTACTTATGTTATTGCTGTTACGATTGCTATTGTTAACATTTATGCTTCTGTATTTCTATATTTTGCATTTGTAGGAACTCAAGGTCGTTCGAGTAGAGGCAAAGAGCTACAATATGTAGCTTTAAAAGCTATATTACATATTTCTTTATTTAAAAAAAAAAAAAAAATGAGCACACTCGTCAACAACATCAATACAGCAACTGTTTTTTCAACTATGGTTTTGTTTTGCATAGTTTAAACTTATGTGCTATTGAACGGTAAATCATCTAGGCTACTTTTTATTCATTTCGCTTTTTTAGGGTTCTTTTACGAATTTCTCGAGTCTATGTATATTGCATAGTTATATTCATTCATGAATAAATTAGCAAATGAATTCACTGTAAGACGAGCGCAATTGTTCGATAAATAATTTAAGCCTAAATTTCACGAATTTCGGTGATTCTGGAACAGAGTTGCCTAAGAATCATTCCAATGTGAAATGAAATTAGACTTCTGAATATGAAAAGGAAAATACACCGCTAAAATAACAGGTTTTCAAAGAAATCTACATATTTTAAAGTGAAGTAGAATTAGAATATTTAGGATTGCATAGGGCACACCACCGCTCTATATTAATATAATTATAATTCCCTATTCCAAAACCAGGAATTTGAAATTATTTCCCGGGATAATCTCGTGGGAAAATTTCAAATCAAGTATTAGCTAGCATACAAGAATTATTTATTTCCATAGAAATGCAAATTATCGCCAAATTTTGATCTATAGTGCTTATTGAATTTTGGAGGAAAACTGCCCTCCCCTGCAATATGTGGTGTATGAAAACTAAGCTAAATTTAGTAACGGGAATTTGATCAGTGTTGGAAGGAAATAGCTCAGAACTAGAAAATTGAATCTGTAAAAACAAGTTTGTCCTTTGGAAGTCATTAAAATGTGAATAAGGTAAGATACATTCATAATACACTATAATTCACTATAACACACTAATAACACACTACACTATAATGCATTCATAATACATTCCTAATACTCAACAATACATTCATAATACACCATAATACTTTCAGAGTACACTATACTACATTCATATTACATTAATAATGCAATTATAATATGTTACAATACAATCATAATACACAAGAATACACTATACTAACTTGTCCAAAGGCTCCTTGGACTGTAAAGTAAGGGGAAGACATACGAGCCACTTACTTAGAGAAGACATTGGCACTTACTCACAGAGAGAGAAATAAGATATATGGTATACAAAAATTAAAATTAAATAGATTAGATAAATTAAACAAATTAGGTAGATTAAATAGAGTCATTTGAATCCCGCGCAAAAAATAGGGAAAAAAAGAAAAAAGCTTCTTAGGAGCGAGACTTTTTTTCTTATATTTTTTTTAAACTTATAAGAGTGATTCAGATACCTTCGAGCTGATTCAGGCATCATAATCCACACAATATTTGTCTAATCCCCGTTGCAGGATTTAAGTCTAACCTTACAGAAGGAGTAAAAAGAATTAAAATATGAAATTTTTCGTATTATAAACATGATAAATATTTTAATGGGAGGTGAAAGATGGTGGAACACTTAGGCGCTGTTTAAAATGAAGCTTAGAAAAAGCAAAACATAAACATGAAAGAATATACAGTGATTCGAGATCATGTAAAGGGATAACTCCTTAACGAATAGTTTTCTGAATGAGGTTTCTAGATTTATGTAAACCTTAGGAAGCGGTTTTGAAAGAGAGGGAAAAGTTGACATCCATACTATTGGACATTAAGAAACTTACAATTTCAACAAAACGATTACGATTCAACAAAACATAAAATTGAATCGATCAGTGAGGAAGGACTCTCAGAATTGATAAAAGTGATATTAAAAAAGTATTTTCTAAATGTAATGATACAGGATTTAAATCCTAAACTTTAAACAAATTTATTTGATTTTTTTTGCTTAATTTTCAAACTTCATGTATTCCAGGTGCCTCAGACTTAGAATAAAGGGTGCAATATATACTACCACAAATTTATTACGAACAAAACCTGCATTTTATTGAGAGTTAAATATTAATAGAGTCTCTCAATAAATAAAACGGCGAAAAGTAAGAAGAATGATATTTAAGAGCTCGCCACTGTACTCTGAAAGAGTCTGTGGAAGTACGTCACCGTTGTTGCAATATTGAGTCTACCGCCATGATTGTCGAACAAAAGAACGGCGTTGACCCGGATCACATAAGGTTGGATCAAACAGTGAAAAGGGACTATCACACTTGATCCAGGAAAAGTATGTTTAACCTTCCTTAAAATATCGAGACTCCTGCATGTCTTTATTTTGAGCAAATTAATGTGGCGTTTAAAAGACAGGTTTCATTAATAAGAATGCGGAAAAACAAACATACTGACCTTTAGATCTACTAATATCCCCATTTGACAGGCTACTTTCAGATAACCGAGGATAAACCTGAGAAACGAGCAATAAAAATCCAAAATCTGACCTGAAGAAATTTGTGGTTAGATAATTGCCATCAAAACATGGAATTACTCTCTCAAACAAATTTGCTAGATTTGACCGAAGGTCTGATTCACAGCTCCCTGGATTGCCAAGTGTGCTGTCATCAGCGAAAGAAACAAGGACTCCAGAAGGAGGCGAATTATAGTTGCCACTGTGGACATGGGGAGGCTTAGGATGAAATTGTCCACAGCGATTAATAGATTTTTATTTTTTGCCACATAACAAAGATCCTTTACATAATCAAAAAAGCATTGGCCGTAACCCTGAGGGACACCATAACTCACTACTGAAGGTGAGCGAAAAGGTGGATTAACAGAAATTTATCTACCATTCAAACAGGACATTCTTATACAAAAATGAGACATCTTTGGCGAAGAATTTCATAGGTTACGAGATCAAATGCTTTACGAACCTCCAGAAATATGGCAACAGGAATCAATTCCGAATCTAACGAAGAGTGTACAAAATTCAAGAGAGTCATAAACGCATTTTTAGTTCCTCGCTTCATTCGGAAACCAAAATGAAAATTATGAAGGAAATACTTAAAATTTAGAGAACTAATAAGACAAGAAGGCATAGCCCTTTTAAAGATTTTATTTATTACTGATAACATTAAAATTGGTCGATTGTTTGGTGGGTTATTTCTTGGTCACTTTATATAAAACAATAATCCGAGCACGCTTAAGAGCATTCGGAAAAACTTTGCTATGAAATGAGAGACTGACAAGTTTTGTTAAATTATTTGTTACAGACAGGTTTTGTAGTGGAAGGGGGAGGGTATATGTTTCCTCTTGGGTTTCTGATTGGTTTGGAACTTTTAGGGATTGTTCTTGAGCCAAAAAGAATACATGAATCTTTATTTTAGGGTTGTGTATGTTAAGGATCCCGAAAATGGGATAAAAAACTTTTATCCCTTATCATTTTGAGACTTGCAGCCGTAAGTCCATAGGCAAAAAGGATCCTAATATATAGACAACCTATTAAGGCACACAACCCCAAAATATTGAGCCCTGAAAAGGGTAAAAAAAAAATATCCTTGGTCGCCCAAAAACATATGTCCGTAAGTCCTTTTTTAAGAGACCTTAATGCAGAAGGATAAATATAAGAAAAATAAAGTGTTGTTTTACTTGGAAGTGAGGTCATACAAAGGATTTTGGGGGCTAAATTTGTTTCCGAATGGCTTAAAACTTGCGCCTAGAGAGTTTTTGGGCTAAGAAGACCCTAATAAACACTGAGAAAAAAAAATGGGTTGTCAAAAAACGGTTCCTGAGCAAGGACAAAACAACTTTTTTCTGAACGACTCAAAGCTTAAATCAGTAATTCACTGGGCCAAGGGAACTCTTATGTACAAAAAGCAATTTTAGTTTTGGTCATGGGGGCGCAGAGAGAGCCATTTTTTTTATTGACCTGGAACTTGCATCCTTTGTCAATTGTGCTTGGTTCTACTTATTGCGAGATTAAACGCAAACGCCTCATTATCCATTGGGACCCCAATTCAGAAAGCAAATGGAAAAGAAAGCTCAGTTCTCCCACAAAATAGTACCTGAAAAAGAGCAAGATTCTTATTCAGCTGAAGCAAGGATCCTCCTTCAAAGATGGAGCCAAAAAGTCGTCAAAGAAACTTCTTTCCAATTGGTTGAAGGATCCCCCTTCAAAGATGGAGCCAAAAAGTTGTCCAAGAAACTTCTTTACAATTGGCTTGAATTATCCTCCTTCAAAGATGGAGCTGAAAAGTCGTCCAAGAAACTCCTTTCCAATTGGCTTGAAGGATCCTCCTTCAAAGATGGAGCCAAAAAGTCGTTCAAGAAACTTTTTTTCCGATTAGCTTGAATGATCCTCCTTCAAATATGGAGCCAAAAAGTCGTCCAAGAAACTTCTTTCCAATTGACTTGAATGATCCTCCTTCAAAGATGGAGCCAAAAAGTCGTCCAAGAAACTTCTTTCCAATTGCCTTGAAACTCAAGAATCATTGCCTGGGCTAAAGGGACAAGATATTTTTTAGGGAGCCTGGAACGGGGGAAAAACTTGTTATCCACTGTCAGTTTGAACCTATAGTGGCTAGTCCCTGGGCAAAGAAAAACCTAATAATATAACAAATTAGCTTCGGCGCTTGAGCCCCTAAAAAGTGCTAACAAAATTCTGATCGGCTTAAACGAATATTCTTGATTTCTTTAGCCATAAGAAAACCAATTCACAGCAAGATTTGGTAAGGAAATTTGGCTCCAACGAAAAAGGACCAAAAATCGTTTATAAGTGGGGCACGAGCTTCTCAACTATGCATCCCAAAAATTGTTGAAAAAAATTTTCCAGATTGGCTTAAAACTTTCAAGAATTGTTTCCTTGGCTAATCGTAACAAAAATTTCGTTTGGAGAAAAAACGGGCGTACTGTAAAAAATATCTAAGTGCTTTATGTTTTTACTGTAATAAAACCATATGTTGTTTCATGTCTTGAGCAAAGCGCTAGTTTCGTGTATTTTACAAAATCTAGGGGATTATCATGGTTCATTTCATTTGAGGTAGTTTTATAGATATGTATGAAGAAGCAATAATTTTTAACTGGTTTAAGTTTCAATTTCACTATTTACTTTTGATATTTCGCTCTTTTACACTGTACACAATTGCTCATCACACGATTTCGCTCTTTGAGTTTTGATTTGTTTAGTGTTTCATTTCAATTCTCAAATAGGATCCTCAAAGAAAATTTCCTGCAACTAAATAGAATTGGAATAGATTGTTTAAGGTATACGTTCACTCTGAAACAAGCTGTTTTGTGACAAGCCTGTTTACCATTTACTGAGCCACAACTAAGATATTGCTTAAACTTTTTATTCGATAATGATCTAAATTCGCTTCAAAAAGTAGGAAAATCGTCCGTTTTCAACAATTTTCAACTAATGCTCAAAGTTATTTCAATATAAAAAAGTATGTACACTAAATTCCAAAAACTTAGTCCGATTGATGGATTGAGCTGAATCCCAGCTATGGGATGATGGCAAAATTGTTGTCTTTCGTTGATATAAGACCAAAGCTCTTGCCAAGGCTTTTGCTGAATTCTCAAATCTGGAAGGCGACCATAAAGAAAATTTCTATTTCCCTGATCGAGCTGACACTACCCTTGATGGGGTGAACTATTTCACTTTTAGAGTCCATCGTGTTCGGCAGAGTTTTTATTTGGCCAAATCCACCGATCCGGAAAATATACCCAATGTTTTCTTGAAGACCTGCAGTGCCAAATTGACATTTGTCATCCCTTTTCCGGCTGTGTTTTTCCTCTACAATCTGTCGATGCATATGGAAATCCGCCTATGTCCTGTACTTAAGCCAGATGGTTATCCAATGAGCGCAGGCTAATATAGGCCTACCATCCTCCTCTCCTGCATTGGGTAAGTTTACGAGAAGGTTTCGAATTTTTCACTTTATTAGTACCTGGAGTATAGTGAGCTTTTGGCCGACCATCAGTATGGATTCCGCCGTAAGCGTTCAACGCTTGACTGGTTAATGCCCCAAAACCAAGAGTGGATTGAACTTTTGGCAAAGGGATGCTACATCAGGTTATTGTCATTCGGCTTTACTAAAGCTTTTAGGCAGTGTATGGTATCGTGGCCTGCTGATGGAAATCTACGCATATGTTATTAGAGGATGTATTTTAAAGGCGATTGAAAGTGTTCTTTCTGATCGTTCACTAAGGTATGTTCTTGATGGGTTCATTTCCCTCGAATATCCAATAAAGGCAGGTTTACCCCAAGGTAATATATTGGGACCTACACTTTCCATTCTTTACATAAATGACATGGGAAATAACCTTTGGGAACCCTCTGCATCACTTTGCCGATGACACCACAACACATTTAGTTATCCCAAGACATGAAGACTCAATGCCTAAAAAAACAAAAGAACTGATGATCTCCCGATTAAAAATCATACTCATACACCTCAGCCTCATCTTCTTGAACGAATCGGTAAAGAAATTGGACCAACTTTGTCTCTTCGGAATCCACTTGTCCATAGATCTCTCTGGGAAAAACCCACATCGATCGTGTGAGAACCTCCTGGACAAGAAGGCTGGGGATCACCCTTCGCTGCAAAAACCTTCTACCGCTCAGCTCGACCACCGCACTTTACTTGTCTTGTATCAGACCCAACGCTGAGCATGGTTACTCGCTGTATACTGGTGCTCCGAAAACGTTGTCGGCACGAAGGTTGGCGAGCCGAGAACAGAGTACTTGAAAAACAGCTTCATTCGACTTTGCACTTTGATCTGGAATGATCTTTCTGGGAAAGTTATCCCTAAAAGTTTATCTGTTGACTCTTTCAAAAGAAGATTCAGCAGTCATCTAAAACCTCGGCTAAAGGCTAGTGACAAATCACATATTTAACTATACCTGGCGCTGCGATTCTAGGAATAAAAAAAAAAAACATACACACCAGAAATCGCCTTGTCAGAATCCATTTTCGCATTCAATGAAAACTTTGATATAAATTTTGAGTTGTCTTTTTATTTGTCAAATATCTCCAGCAGCAAAAGAAAGACACGATGAAAATCAAAATAGATGAAAAAATTCTTAGATTAATTATACTTGTGACTTTTAATTTTACTATTTTTTAATGACAATCTTTCGCCAATCTTTGTCAGAGAGTGCAGTGGGCTCTATGTATTATTTCTTTTCACCAAAGTACCTCGTAATAAAGGAGTTGTCTTTGAAACTTCGGAATGGGACTCATTCAATAGGAAATTAAAGTTCTAGTGCCTTTTTTCAAAGTCATAAGGGATTGGAGGTCAGGTAGCCCTCTCTGGCCCCCTATTTCTCCAAAGACATCCGATGAAAATTAAAAATGACCAATTTGTCCAGCATGTTTGAAAGGCCCAATAACTATATTTCTGGGGGTGACATGACCCTCCCCCCCCCCAGCCCTCGGGATAAGGCCTCAAAGAATGATAAAGGGGATGTTCATATGACCAATAGGCAATATATTCACGCTGCTAATACTTCTACCACTGCTGCAACTACTACAACTACTACGACTGCTATTAAGGCCAAGTGTATTAAGGTGAATATTTCAGGGGATGTTCGGAGGGAAGTTGAACTAAATCAAAACACGCTCTGTGCATGCAGGTTGTCAAAAGGGAGAATGAGTAATATCTTAGGAACGGTTTAGAGTTTTATGTTGATACTTACAGGGCATGTTGAGAGGGATGTTGAGCAAAACAAAATGCACCATGTACATACTGCTACTACGACTACTTCTATCAATGCTACCACTATTACTAATACTACAACTACTACTAAGATTAAGGCTACTGACGAGAAAATAGCAGCAAATGTTGAGGAGTGTTGAACTAAATCAAACATACTCTGTGCAGGCAGGCACGTCAGCAACATTCAAGGAAAGGCTTGGAGTAATAAGTTGGGACTTTCAGGACATGATGAGAGGGATGTCCAACTGAAAGACAATGTGTGCATAGTGCTACTGCTACTATTGGTACTACCATCACTACTATTACCGCTACTATTACTGCTACTGCTGCTACTACTACTATGACTACTACTCCTAAGGCTAAGGGCATTAAGGTGAAATATCCAGGGAATATTAAGGGGAAAGACACACCAAATCAAAAAACACTTCGTGCATGCAGGTCGTCAAAAGGACGTACCGGCAATATCTTATGAGTGGCTTAGAGTGTTAAGTTGAAAATTAAAGGGCATGCTGAAAAGGACTGAAGCTTACATTGTTTTCCATTGATAAAATTTCTTCTCTGACTTTTTCTATTTTAGAGTTTTGCTAATGGAAACTCCCTACTTTTATCTAAGTAAAACGCCATAGCCTCGGAGATTATCTGTTTTAGAAATCAAATAACTTTGAATGCTGATAGAACTTCATCTTATATTTTTGACAACCTAAGCAAAATTTCTACATTTCGTGAAAATTTTTTGATAATAATACCGGATATCCTAATTCGAAAAAAATTTCGGATTTCGATGTTTATCGTATTTTAGACTTTTACGGCCCACTGTCCTATTTATAGGACAGCTGGTTTTTAATTTGTCCTTCAATTGATCATTCACTGTCAGATTAGTGACGCCATTTAGGTCATAATTGCACAACGGTAGTTTTCAAAATTCAGTAGAAAATAGTGAGCGCTCCCCTAGACAGTAGTGCCTTTAACAGCAGCTAGACAACTTTATATTTAACCGTATTCCTGGAGCCTGGATAACAACAGACTTGACAATTAAGTTCAAAGGTTAACGGGTTTTTACGGTGGTGTCATATTTATAGGACAGTGGGCTTTAAGGGTTGCTTTTAGCACATGAAATTTCAAGGGTTTCGTTTTTAGTGCTATTTTCACTTGATATTTTTTCGCTTTTTTAAAATAAAATTCCATGGTTAATTCTTTGCTGTGACAACTTGGGGAAACTTTATCTACGATTTTTCTGGTTTTGGTCATAATTCTCTCTGCAATTTTCTTCCAGGCGTTCACTTATGCGTTTAGTTTACTTGCGATATTCATGTGATAGTTTCTGTTTATTAGTGTGAGTTTCTTGCTTTCTTTTATTATTAATCCGTTTTTTTCGTTTTTTTGATCAGATATAAGGAAAATATGTAAAAAATATCTTTAAATCTTTCTATACATTTTTCTTCGTCTTCCACATTTCTTAAATTAAAGACAAGAAACTCCGGCATTTCACTTAGCGAAGCTCTAGACATCCGAAAAGACAAAGAATTTGCATGTGAAGATATTCAGGTTGTTGTCCGCCTCCTGATTCCGATCTAGCATCTGATGAAGATGAAAGAAAGTACGAAGACACGGCAGCTCCGATTGTAAATGACGTTCCAGGAACTGCTGAAGTAGATTTCAGACAACGTCCTCTTGAAGAAGAACAATTTGAAGGCATCGACAAACATCATCCCCAAAGAAAAAGTGGGTGCATCAACTTCGAGAGGTCACAGAAAAGGGAGTTATAAGCCGCGAACCCTAAATGGAGGAAGCAAAAAGTAACCTATCCTTGGCAAAAATTGGGCGAGGGAGCAGCTAAGGGGCTTGAGAAAGCCCGAGATGCAATAGAACGGAAAACACCAATAGAGGTTTTGGTTTTGTTTCTGCACAATAAATTTTTTGGCCTCAATTCTCGTGAAATGGTTAGATATGCCGTTAAAATCCAGCTGATAAAACCCATGTGTTCGTGGGAAAACTGGTGTTTTCAGGCTGTAAAAGAGTGTATTCCCAAAGAGCTTGGTCAGTCGATGAAGATCCTGGAAGTGACTTGCTCAAGCAAGCAATGTCAAAAAATCGAATAAATAAAATGTTTTATCGACTGAAACTAAGAAGCAAAATTAAAACTTAAACGAACAGAAATTATTACGTATATGAGGGAGTTCGCCCCCCTAGTCAATACCTCGCTCTTTGCGCTAAAGTTTGATTTTTTTTTTCGAATCACAAACCCCTGAATCACAAAGGCCGTTTAATTAGAATAGATAGCTCTTTCAAAAGTACTAAAAAAACTTTAGCGGAAAGAGCGAAGTATCGACTAGGGGGCGAGCCCCCTCTTATACGTAATAATTTCTGTTCGTTTTAAGTTTTAATGTTGCTCCTTACTTTCAGTTGAAAAAACTTGTTTTTTTTTTATTTAATTTCTGATCGTTTTTTAAATAATGCTGCAAAATCCGGCGCCCCTTCATAGAAATATCCCTTTCCCCAAGGAAAAATTCTCCAATAAAGATCCTCCCACATAATCCCTTCCTTCGACCCTCCCTCCCCCCACCAGAAAAAAACCCTCCTGAAAGCGTCCGTTATACTTTCCAATAACCAATACTATATGAACAATGGGCAAAGTTCATAACTTGCAGGCTTTCCCCCGGGAACTGTGGGGGATTAAATCATCCTCAAAGACATATTTATTAGATTTTTGACTATGATGAACAAAATAGCTATCTAAAAATTTTGATCGGGTGACTTCAGGAAAAAATGAGCATGTGAGGAGGCCAAGTTGCCCTCCAATTTTTTTGGTCACTTAAAAAGGGCGCTAGAACTTTTACTTTCCATTCGAATGAGCCTTCTCACGATATTCTAGGACTAATGGATCGATACGATCACCCCTGGAAAAAATTAAATACATAAAAACAAAACAAACAAATAAACGCGCATCCATGATTTTCCTTCTGGCAAAAATACAAAATTCCACATTTTTTCAGATAGGAGCTTGAATCCTCTACAGTAGGGTTTTCTCATACGCTGAATCTGATGGTTTGACTTTCATTAAGATTCTGTCACTTTTAGGGGGTGTTTTCTTCTTTTTTCGAAAATAAGGCAAATTTTTTCAGACTCGTAACTTTTGATGGGCAAGACTAAACTTGATGAAACTTATATATTTGAAATCAGCATAAAAAATATATTCTTTTGATGTATCTACTGGTATCAAAATTCCGTTTTTTAGAGTTTCGGTTACTATTGAGCCGGGTCGCTCCTTATTTACAGTTTGTTACCACCAATTCTTTGAAAAGAGAACATCCACTTCGTGGACAACGATACACTTCGAAACTCCAGAGATAAGGAGGGATTTCAAGTTTAAGCCCCTCTTCGACATAATTAACGCAAGCTTTAAGCAGTTTTAAATTTTCTCTCAGCATCTGTCCTTCGACGTAATGATTGTGCAGTGCTGCGGGAAACATAGCCTGAACAGTTTATCCGAAGGAAGCCCATTTGATTCAGTTTTGAACTAAGGGCTTTATGTACTTCGGATGGCTATTTCCTTTAGTTCCATCTTTATTCGAGAAAAGAGCCTAGTGCTCCATTTCAGGCTGCAAAAGAAGTCTTAGGGTCTCGATTCGTGAAACGACTTATGGAGATTGTTGAAGATCACAACAGACACAAGGTACAATTTTGTAATTTCTTTAAATGTCATCAGCTTTTGTGTGATCTGAAAGGAGCTGGATTTTTAGCGACTGGGACGGTTAGAGAAAACCGATTGGCAAGGTGCCTTCTCCCTTCCTACAAGGATTTTAAGGAGGAGAAACAAGGAGTGAATGGTTATCTGTTATATGCAGCCAACAACATATTGGTCTTAAAATGGCAGGATAATAACGTTGTCTCTGTTGCATCCAACCATCTCAGCCTAGATCCACCAAGAGCGGTTGAACGAAGAGTGAAGGGCAGATTGGAAAGACGGCGGTACAGTAGACGTATCCACTCAGAAAATACAACTATTAGATGGGTGGAGTTTATTTACAAGAATGGCTTGTCAGCAAGTATGCTCTGTCTATTAGAGGAAAGAAATGTTGGACTCTGTTTATGCGCCTGTTAGGCATGGCTGTCGTCAATACTTGCATACTATTCAATGTGGCGGTTGACAAAGAGAAGGAAATGACTTATAGATTTCAGAAGGAAGGTCACAGGATCCCTTCCGAATACCGATTACGAAAGAGGGAAACCACGGCCTTCAGTGTTAGGAGGAATTTTAATTTCTTCGCCACAAGTCAGGACATGATATAATAAAATATGGCGTTTCCTACTGAAGCCAGAAAAGCAGCGACGATGACAAGGCGAAAAATGCAAAAAAAAGCCGCTGAGATACTGTGAGAAATGTTGCGTCACCCTATGTACTGGCTGTTTTATGCCTTACCACACTAATTTTTATTTGTTTTGGTTTTGTATTGCATTTAATTAATTCTTTGGCATTAAAAACATATTTGATGAAATCATGTATATTTCGATACCACAAGAGCCCACTGTCTTATAAATAGGACAGCTTGTATCTCGGACTCGGAAACAGGAAAAATCTGCAAATGCATTTTTGGCTTACTTATGTGATAAAAAGAAACTGGTGAAAAGGGCAATTAAAATATCCGACATTTTTTCTTGGGCCTTAACGGGTTAATGCCATAAAAATTAAGCAAGAAGACATGCACTCTTCTATATCCGTTGATGAAGTGTGCACTGAGAAATGATTTCTAAAGTTATCATCGCGCATCGACATCCTTGACATCCTAGAGGTAACTGTTTTTCTAGAAAAGGTAGATTTTTTTCCATCACAGATAGACAGACCCTGATCTTCTATGAACTGGAGTTTATCTTTGTTGTCCAGAAATAAAATTTCTTCTGTGACTTATTCCGTTTTGGAGGTTTGATTCTTCAGATTTTCTACATTTTTATTAAGTTAAATGCCCTATAGCTTGGAAGCTTAACTTTTTCAGAAACAAATAACTTCTAATACTGATATAACTATTTTTAGATGCCTAATGCCATGGGTTGTATTATAGAGGACATGTATTCTTCTGTGCCCAAAAATAAACAGCAGACTAAGAAATAAAAATTCACACAATGAACCGTGTAACGGATGTGAAGTAAAACAAGGACAATGCGAATACAGGGTTTGACGATTACTTCATACACACAGAACTTATTTCAGAAGTTCTCTAATTACACGTTTACCTTGCAAATTGTAATCTAAAAATTACGCATTTACAAACGCGACACAGGAACCTGTGTCGCGTGGGTCACCTGTGGGATAGGGTTGTATTGCTCCGCAACTGAAACACCTGGGTTACTGTTGCTAAAACACTCCACAGAGTCTTGGAACCATATGTCTAGTTGGACATTGCTACCCTACTTTGTTTTCTCCGTAAGCTTGCCAGCCAGAAGCTAGCCCAAAGAGGAGGTTGATACTGGAAGGACCGCAAGCCCGCAGGTTAATCGACACCGAAAGTGTCGATTAACATTTTTCTTTTCTCAGAAATGTAACAGGATGGTGTTCAGAATGCCTTTAACCCAGTTGCGAAACTTTTTCATCTTTTTTTTTGGAGGGGGGGGGGGGGGGTAAAATTGTAACCAATTTTCCAAAAGCAAGTGAAAATGACAGTGAAAGCTGAAAAATGAGCCAGATAACACAATTAAACTAAAGATGTACTAAAGAAAACTGACCTGTTTTTGTGGATGCTTGAATTGTGCAGATTTATCCTAGTTTCGACAAGATTTTTGAAGAAACTAAATTTCAGCTGAGGATATGGGGGACTGGGATCTGAAGGTGGGAAAGCTGTCTGGGAGGGGCGATCCCTAGGGGCGTGCAGGTTTTCAATCCATATATTTGAATTCACGTACACTTCCATCCAAAGTTCTATAGTAATGCTATTATAAAAATTTGTCGTACTTTTTTTTTCCAATATATAAATAGCAAGCCAATATATTGATTCTTATTCTTTCTTTACTAGATTGCAGTGAATGGTGCAGCCATGATAATTACAAGCCAAAATCTTGATTTTTAATAATTTTTTTTTTTACAAGTATTCTAAGTAAAAAGTATTCAAGTAAACTAAGTCAATTAAAAACGAACAGAAATTGTTTTAAAAAAAAATCCTACAAAACCAGTTTCCAAAGAAAAATAAAGAGCTGCGTTAGACCTACAAGTGGAAATAAAGCCAAATAGTAATTCAAGTATAAAACAAACATAAATCACTATCAATAAATAATGAAACCCAAAGCAAATAAAAATTGTAATGAGCAATCAATTTAAAATCAAAAGGAACAGAAACTACCAAAAACAGGAGCAGGGATAACGCCTCCCATGCCTTGTGAAAACCACAACGTCTTTTCGACTTCACTGAAAACAAAATTAAAAGCTCAGCTCGAAATAAGAATTGGTTTAAGTTAAATTAAATTGATTTTCGTAAAAACTGAGGGTCATAGACCCCTCTTAACTGCAACTAACCGAAATTTGCGGCATAACAAAAAAGAAGAAGAAGAAGAAGAAAAAATGAAGAAGAAGAGGAAGAAGAAGAAGAAACGATTTGATGAAACCAATCTTTTGTTTTGATGAATCAAAAAGAACAAAAAAGATTTGGTGAACAAAGAAGAAGAAGAAGAAAAAAAAATGAAGAAGAAGAGGAAGAAGAAGAAGAAAAGATTTGGTGAAACCAAATCTTTTGGTTTGGTGAAACAAAAAAGAACAAAAAGAAACAAAAAAGATTTGGTGAAACAAAAAAGAAGAAGAAGAAGAAAAAATGAAGGAGTAGAGGAAGAAAAGAAGAAAAGATTTGGTGAAACCAAATCTTTTGGTTTGGTGAAACAAAAAAGAACCAAAAAGAACAAAAAAGAAACAAAAAAGATTTGGTGAAACAAAAAAGAAGAAGAAGAAGAAAAATGAAGAAGAAGAGGAAGAAAAGATCTGGTGAAACCAAATCTTCGTCTTGCAACACAACTACAATCCTATGATAGTTCACCACAAGGTGTCAACCTTATTTTGAGGGTGGACTTCAACACACACACCCCCTCCCCCCTAGGAAAAGAAGCAGAAAAAATGTCGAAATTTGACCACTAACAGAAAAAAGAGTTCGTTGAAATAAATCGTGATCTTGAAATGTTAAATATAATTTTTTTCAGGCAAATCTGCTGGTTTGATTTGGTGGATATTTATGTTAATGGTTTACTCAAATTCTTGAAATCAACGTAAAAAGGGAAATATGTTTGACCATATATCCCCTCCCCGTACAGCTCTATTTGGTCAGTTAAGCTTATGATGGGATTTAGGTTGCTTTCAACTATCTGGACACGTAAAACTTACATCCTGAGAGTGGTGGTTCTGGCCTTCTTCCTCCCGGGGCAAAATCTGAATTTTGCAATTCTGAAATTGGACCATATGGGAATTTTTCGGATTCAATTTGCTGACGCGGTACTTGTGCACTATCTGGTACCCACCACTATAACTGTATCAAGGAAACGAGAGACGAAACCCGCCAAACGGGTATTTGTTATTAATTGCAATAGAGAAATGGAATGCAAAGCGTGGTTTTCATTGCGTTTACGATACTGAAACTGTTGTTTTTTGGGGTTTAGGGGGGGGGAGGAGAAAGGTACCTAGGTTAGGTTACGTATTTAATATATGCTAAGCTTTAACCCCCCCCCCCCCCCTAATGTGCAGATATATAGCCCAAATTGGTTTTCAAACTATTGTATATTCATCCTATTTTATTATATTTCATTAGCATTAACCAAACTTGACTTCTTTTATGGGTGCCATATTATGTACAAGTACCGCTGACGCTTACTGTAAACTGCACCCTCTACCTTATTTTAATATAAGTAAAATTTTAAAAATTACAAAATGATTATAACCATTAAACAATTTATTTGAAGTTATGCACCCCCTAAAATCTCTACACCCAGGCAAGTGCGACCCCCCCCCTAAAACCGCTTCTGCATCCAGGGCAAGTGTACCCCCCCCCTTAAAACCACCTCTGCATCCTGACATTAAAATCGTGATCTTTTCTCTTTTCTGCAGCTAAAAATCTACTTGTCTTCTAAATTAGCCCTTTTTACCGTATGTACCTAAGTCGGCTTGTAAATCAGTAGAAATTTTCCAGTGGGAGGAAATGAAAGTTTTAGAAAAAGGTACTTTACGAGAAGCTCTATTTTTGATATTATATAAAGTTCATTATGCATTTTTGACCCTCCTGGGATGAGGATAAATTCGAAAATTTAATATTATCCTTCTTGATATTTGTAATTTGCCCTGCCCCCAAAAGGATGCCCAGGCTTTTTTTTTTGTTTTATTCTTCCTTTTGCTTTGTAAGAACTCGTGAATTCAAGATTAGGGCGAACCTTACAGACAAAGATACTAAATTATCCCATCTACTAAGACTCGCTAATAGCTCCAGATGAAAACTCTGGAAATCCGTTGTCTGGCTGATTAGATGCATGTTTGGGGTGAGGAACTGCGGCTTTTCATTAAGAAAAACACCAATGGCTTAATTAATGCTGTATTGCCATCTGTCGACTGGATGAATTGGTACTTTTAATTTGGATTGATCTGGCCGATGGAAAGGATTTGTTGATTTTATAGGATTGTTGATCAGAACTGACACGGTATAAATCACGTCAATTTAGGATGACCCAACTGTCTTAGACGTCTCTCCCGAGTTTCTTTTGACCTGGTTTGGCTGATTTATTATGCCTTTTTTCGTCTGTTTTGTTTTTGAAAAACATCTTCAGTACATGCATTCCATTATTAATCATTGACAATACATATGCATTAGATGAATTAATTTTTCAAGGTGGTCCTGTTAGAAAATTTGTGAAGGGCAATATCGGTTTATTGCAGGATTTTAAATCAAGCACGGGTAAAGTTCATTATGGATAAGATTACAATTTTTACGGTAACTTTGGATGTGGTACTGCCTGGGCTACATTGTCACAATTGTTGATAAACTTAAAATTACGCACGAATACAAAGCAACCTGTTTGTAATTTCTTGAGCTAAACAATGTTCAGCTTTCAAACATAAAATTAGCTATTGACCAATTAGAGTCGTGATTTATTATTTTTGGTTTCCAAACCAAAAAGTAATTATGTTTCTAAGAGCTCATTCACAATGGGATTATGGCTAATGCTGAGAATCACCAAACACCGAAAAATGGCTGCTTTGATTGTCATTTGGACGCCATTTGGACGTCATTTGGAGATCAGTTTTATGTTTTCTTTGCGAGATGCACTGAGCTCACTGCTACCCGATAGTTCACTGCTAGAGAGCAAGAAAAACGAGGAAAAAGACTGAAAGAGACCATTTTTACCCAAGATGTTGGCAATATTTTATTTATTGGCGTAATTGAATTCCAGTATTTTAAGTATTTTTTATTTAGAAAGGCTTTACACCCTCCCAAAATGACATTCATAGTTGAAAGAAATTCTTGGATTTTAGGTAGAAACCGCTTTCCGAACAAGCTTTCATCAACATTTTAAAGGAACTAGTGGACAAATATGAACGAAACTCTGGGATAAGCTCAAATATAAATTCTTGAATAAATAAATAATTTTTCTAACATTGTAAAACAAATTCAAATAAATAATTAAATTCTAATGATAAATACTAATATAAATAACCAAATAAATAACAATAAATAAATTCTAAAATAAAAACAAATTAATAAATTTGAAAATAAATTATCAGAAAGTTTCATTGACCATGCTCAACTACTTTTAGTAGAATACTAACGAAAGCTCGTCAAGAAAACGATTTTTTTTTTCTTTTTTACGTCAGACAAAGGGACCCCTTGACATAAATTATGAATTCCATGATCAATGTCAGATACATACAATTATTTTTGGACTTTTACGAATGCAATGAAAGGAAATTTAGTAGGTATTAGAAATCCTTTTGGCAGGGTTTTGTTACCAAGGCGGTTATTTTTAGTTTACCAAAGCGCCACGAATTTGCCAAATAGGAAAAATAACTTCCTCATCATTAAATGGGGCGGAATAATCTCGACACACCTAAGGATTTGAAAATTTTCTATCTAGGGCAAAGAGGAAGTATTCAATACGGAGCAGAAGAAATCAGTGTACGCAAAGGTATTGTTTACTACCACCTCTCTAGTTGCAATAAAGTCCAAAATCAAACAACAGCAACAGCACACTTAACGTTTTATTCTGTGACATGGACAAGGGATCAGATTTTACTAAAGGGGACTGAAGCAACCAATTTTAACAATTCTTAGGATACGGTCATTTACCTTAACTACAAATTGATAGAGGTATAAGGCTGTTTGGCTTTTTTATTTTTGTTTTTCTTAAGGGCTGGGCACACGTAGCTGATTTCAGGAACTGATTTCCAAATCAGCGCCGATTTTTAAAGAAATCGGCGTCGATTTGAGCTTGAAAAACTTTCTAGTTTTCGGCGCCGGTTTACAAAATCAGCGCCAATTTACATTATGATCCTCACAAGAAAATGGGGATACAAACAAATAGTCACCAGAGATGTCTGTGGTGAAAGACCCCGCTGCTGAGCTGAGAACTAAACTGAGAAGTAAGCCGAGATCAATCATATAACTATTAATAAACTCCAGTTGACTATTTGTGTCCATAAATTTTTGTTTTGAAAATCTCGCGCAATTAATTTTTCTTTCAACAAATTTTTCTTACCGCTATCGTTTGTCCAATGATGCTGAGATTGGTTCCCGAGATCAGCTGCGTGTGCCCAGCCCTTTACATATTTTTTCTACCTCTTTCTTGGTTACGTTTTTTTTTTCTAGCTCTTCACAATTGTATCTAAGGCGAACAATTCAAATTTTGTCGAATGGCTCTAATAGCTCCTATCTCAAAATGATACTTTTCTGGGCATGGTTCAGCTTAATACTGGGTAGTCAGCCTACTTAGTCAGATACCAGTGGATCCACTTACTCAAAGAATATAAAAAACTGATTTAGTATTTTAACATATTATAAATTTACTTATTTATATATAAATTATTTATATTTATAATATTTATATTTATATTTTTAAAATTATGTTATGTTTTATATTGTAAATTATTCATAGTTATATTTATAATTGTTTATATTTATATATAAATTATTTATTTATGTATATAATTTGTAATATATACATATTATAAATTTATTTATAAATAAATTATTATAAATATATTTAAAGACTACTAGCACCACTAGCCGTCAGTGTTACACAGCATAACTAGAAAACGTAAAAAACAAGCATGTGTTTTTTGATAATTTCGTTATATATTTTTTTACCTAATCATTGGCAAATTCCTTTTGCGATAAGAATTAAAGAAATTGAAATGAAACTTGAAATGAAAGTTCATCCGTCCAGTAAGATTTTATTATATTAAAGGTTTTGTGTGGTTTGAAGGTCAAAAACGGGACAGACCCTGAATTGCTTCGTAAATAGACACGTTAATTGACTATACATTGGAACTTTCAATCTTCCTTTGACTATCGAATAAAATAAAAAACAAGTTTTTCAACTGTAAGTAAAGAATAACATTAAAACTTCAAACGAACAGAAATTATTCCGTATATGAGGGGGCTACCCCTTCTTCAATACTCGCTCTTTACTCTAGAGTCTTAAAGTTTTTCAGAAGTACTTCTCATTCAAATTCAACTGCCATTGTGTTTCAAGAGTTTTCTCAAAGAATTTTGTCAAAAATCAAACTTAAGCATGAAGAGTGAAGGATGAGTAAGATGCAACCCCCCTCATGTAAAGAGCAATCTCTCTTCGTATTGAGTTTTTATTTTTGCTCCTTTCTTTCAGGTGAAAAAATATGTTTTTATATTTAATTTATAACCTCTTTAATTCATACCAGGAAATCCCCCCTCCCTGTAAATTTACCCTTTTAAAATTACACCTGGAAACTTCCTTCCCCACAGAAAATTCTCCCCGTGGAAAATCTCCCTTCCCAATATCAAATACTGCATATAAACAATGGGCAAGTTGCATAACTTACAGCCCTTTCCCCAGGGATGGGGGGGAGGTCTTTTCATCCCTAGAGGCATATTTATTGGACCTTTCATCTATGCCGAGCCAAATTGCTATCTCAAAATTTCGATCAGATGTGTTTGGGCGAAAAGGGCTTGGGAGGGGGGGGGGGGGGCTAGCCACCCTCAAATATTTTTGGTCACTCAAAAAGACTACGAGAAATCTTGATTTTGAATTTGAATGAGTCCTCTCTCGATCTTCTAGGACGATTGGTTTGATCCGATCATCCCTGAGAAAAAAAAAAAAAAAAAAAAAAAAAAAAAAAAAAAAAAAAAAAAAAAAAAAAAAAAAAACAAGCGAACTCGCATCCGTAATCTTTCTTCTGAAAAAAAAATCCATATTTTCGTAGATAGGAGTATAAAACCTCTATAGTATGATTTTCTGATACATTGAATTTGAAGGTAAAATTTTTGTTAAGATCGCCTAACATTTGGAAGTTGTTCCCTCAATTTTTCGAAAACCTGGCGAATTTTTGTCACGCTCGTAGCATTTGATAGGTAATATTAAACTTAATAAATTATATATATATTTGAATCATCCTAAAAGCCAATCCTTTTGAGGCACTAATAGTTATCATAATTTCTTTTTCTAGAGTTTTGGTTACTAGTGGGCCGAGTCCCTCCTTACTTACTGTTCGTTACCACGGACTGTTTGATAGAGAGAGCTAGGCTTGTTTGCACGGTATAAGTTGGCAAAAAAAAGTTAACGACTAAACTTTTTTTACCTTTTTGGGAAAAATATAACTTTTATCTTCGTTGCAATGAAAAACAAAAGAAAAAAAAACAATCATCTTATAATAATAAGATGATTGCTTCTTGTATATTGCCAAATAAAGAAGATTGCTTCAAAAATTGCTGCTGCCATGGGAGTTGAACCCAAGATTCTGTGGTGACTAGCCGGAACATCAAGCCCTGGAGCAATAGACAAACCTGGCGATCTTTTCAAGCCATTTTTATTTCAAACTTTACTGTTCCAGTCGACGCTGCATCGACTTTTTACAAATAAGCACAGTGTTATCTTTAATACGGTAAAGAAATAAAAATAGCCAGTCGCAACCAGCGAAACATGAAGACATGATTCAATAGTTAGCTTTTAAGCCCCATTTACCAAATTCTGTTTTCCAGCTACAGGCGTTCGAGGATATGAATATATTTCTGGAATGTAAATATAAATATTCTGTGGCTCTATGGAATGAGTAAATATTAACATAGTCGCCAGAACATAGAAATTGCGGATAATCTCTAGCATTCTTGGATGATAAACAAAGTCTCGTCCAGGAAGGATTGGAAAGTAAGGTCCTGTTTTTGAAACGTTCATTCTGAAATTTGAAAGTTGTTTATAAGGTTTTAAACCGAGGAAACTGATTTAAGTAACTATTATGTTTTGTGATATTTTTCTTAAAGTAATATTTTCTTTCTCCTTTTCTAGCTCTTAATGAGGAGAATAGTTTGTACATCGTGTCCCATACCTATGGTTGCCACTTGTAGCACGAAAGTGCTAAAATAGCACTATTTCATCATGTGTAGCACTGTAGCACGTGCTACGTTGAATGTAACACTTTCTCTCTTATATGACCAAATTGAAAATGTAGACATAAAATGTAATTATAGAATGTGTTTTATATTAAAATATACGTCAGAACATTTTTATGCGTGACAATAATCTAAATATGCGTGTGCACGTACATTTTCCCATTTAGCGCTTTGATCAGCACAGGATACATTTTTATTCCTTTACGTTGAAAAAAATTAAGACACTGACCTAAAAAGTAATCTAAGTATACAGAAACGAACCTTGCCCGTGTCGTGGAACAAGCAAAAATTATTTGATTGTAGCATTGGAAATCACTGTGTAGCACGCCCCAAACAGGGCATAATTTGCTATAGGACAGGGAGGGGCAACTCCCATATTTTGCCAAGATTTGTAATACACCGAAAGGGTTCATGGATTCCCCCCAAACACAATTTTGCCTCCCCCCAGCTGAAATCTAGTATCTTCAAATACCTTTTCATAACTAAAATAGGAATACATTTTTCAAGCATCCACCGGAAAAGATCAGTTTTTCTTTAGCGTAACTTTGCCTTTTTTAGTACTATATCGCTCATTTTTCACTGTTATTTTCAATTGACCTGGGAAAATTTGGACCAACTTTGCCCACCCCTCCCCCCAGGATTTTAATGAAATTACGCCCCTGAAGCTAAACTAAAGGAATTTAAAATATATGACTCAGTACTGTCACCTCTGATATAGAGCAAACAAAACAATTAAAGGGAGCACCAGTTCCCTCTTTATAATTACTTCTACTTGCTGCGGGACCAGGAAAGGACGCCTCATCCACCATCCAGGAGACTTCGGATTGTTGTCTCCCATCTCTCACGGTCCTGTGCCAGCTCTTCAGAAAACCGAAGCCAAGATTCGAAATCCACCAAAAGGGTCAAAGTCGTTTCTGACAGTTTCCCACTTATTCTTCAATTGACTACCTGGTCAGCGGTTGGCAAACTTGACTATAATCCATATAGAACACGATAAGGCTTCGAGGCTTTCTTAGCGTGGGTCACTGGGTAGGGGAGGGGTGCCAAATGCCTCAAAGAGTGCATTTCAATCCAAATTGTCTAACTCTCCGTGAACTTTCAGATAAATATAAGAAGGGGCGAGTGTGGGTCGGAGGGGGGTAGGTATTATTCTTAAATATAGGCCTACTCTTTTTATTTGTCTTGCTCTCCCTTGAGTTGGTCAAATGTATATATGGGGAGATTTTCTGGGGGTTAATTGTCTTCCAGAGGGATTTTCCACAGAGGGGGAATTTTTCGGACGTAATAAGTCGGACAACATACATTGTTTTTTTTATAAAAAATTCTCTCTACGTTTCTATAAAAATCTTGCTTGTCAAAAAAGGGGCGAATTTTATTTCACAGAGGAAAATATGTATAAAAACGTACATTTTGGCTAAATTTACACCTCCGTTAATTGAACTTAAAAGTTTTCAATCTTCTATCATAAGTTCTATAAAGGGGTATGACAAAAAAAGCCCGACTGATATAAATTATAAAAGCGAAGTAAACTTGTAACCTAACTTGAGAGTCCGTGCTTTTCACTTTGGTGAACATTTAGCTTAAGGGTAGGAAGTGTCGACAATTAAGAGAAGTGCTAACTCAAAGATGGATCATGCCTCGGGGATATCTTCTCTAGAGATTTTCATATGAAAAGAGTTAATACTAATCAGAATAGAATTGACTAGGGGCTAAAATTTTATCGTTGAACCCCATTGGAAAATACGAACTTTTAGGGTTATTTGCATATTAGTAGTGCTCAAGTTATTCACTTGAAACTTCTTGGATTTTCTACCTTGGAATTTCTGCATTTGAAATTCTTATTAGGTCTGAATAATATTCAACATGAATTTTAGACATTGTAAATTGAGGGATTCTCAACGGGCTAAATGAGAATGTAAGATTGTTTCCTCTGCTGATGGATGTATTGTGGAATTTCAGGACAAGAAGTTATAGCTACCACAAACGTATCATATCGCAACAGACAGCATGTTTCTTCGCAAGCTCTCAACATTTTTTCTACCATGTCACTAGCAGAGATTTCCTAAGATATTTGAATCAGTTGACACAGGAGTCAAACCAATTTTATGGGTCTGATCGATTATGTAAACTGATTAAATTCACTATTGATCGTTATATGCCTGATGGTTGTTTTCCTGATAATGTACCTGTTTTTCCTGTTTGTTTTTTTTTATTTTTTGTTATGTCTGTTGTTCCTGATGTTTTCCTGTTGTCCAATGCGTTTCCTGTTTTGTTTGGTAACTAGGTAATAGTTCCATGATTAGAGCATACATAGACACATGGATAAAGCAGGGGCGGATCCAGGATTTTTTTAAGGGGGGGGAGGGGAAAATAGGTTGATCCGATGAACTTGCCTTAGGAGCAAGTTTAATTAAGCAATCTTGCGTTAATTAAGTAAATTAAACTACTTTAGACTACGTTAGGGGGCGCAAGCTCCCCTCGCCCCCTGGATCCGTCACTGGGATAAAGTCATTTCTGTAAACAAGATAGGAACAGAGGCATCTCAAGTGTGATTTAGATAGAGATGGGATTTGAAGTTTTCAGTTTCTGAGCCCCCTTCGGGAAAATCTCTTTCCAATCTCTCTGGTGTGATATGTGTGTTCCCTGAAACATGCATGCCTGTGGAGCAGACACTACGTATCGACATTCTAGAAGTGCTTATTTAAGATTGAAGTATCAGTAGAATAATTATTGAACTTTACACAAATAGTTGTGAGTTGAAGGATTGGGAAGGGCTATAAATAAACATTAATATAAAGAACAAAATAAGAGAAGAATAGAGATAAAGTCAAAGGGGGAGACTGAGAGTGAGAAAAGTTTGGTGGGGAGAGGGAGATAAAAAAAAGAGAAACATGGAATGAAAAGAACTAGTGCTGTAATGGACAAATATATGGAGGGTAGTTCTTTAATTGGAGTTTAACTTTTGCGTTGTCAATTATATGTAATGCCATACCTTTTTGTTTATTAATAAGATCGCTTTTGTTGTTGTTGTCCACACATGAGAACTTTATTTGCCCGGTTAACAGGCAATGTTCCCATAGCGTATCTACATTTCTCATTCCTAAACATGCTATTCCTGAATTATTATAATACCCTAATATTGGGACATTGAGATTCCAACCTTAAAAGTGGTTAAGTGGTATAAATGAGACTGAGTAACTTCTTTTCCTCCTAACATCCTTTTTTACTATTGACACAACTTTTGTTCAAAAGTGGCAATTCAAAGAAAATTTGAGATTTCATTGCAGAAGAACTTGTCAAAACAGAATAAATGGACATTTAGTCATATAAAACCAATTTTCTCCTTCATTTATTGAAAAAATGATTATCCCCAGAGTTTCTAATTTTCTCTTTCCTCAGGTTGTGTCTTTTGCCTCAGAGGGACATTGAAACTCAAAAACTTAAAAATGATGTAAATAAAAATGTCAAACTGTATAATTAATTAAAAATAAACATTGTTTAAATGTCAATGGAGGCGTGCACCATAGTTCAACTGACTAAATTACACTAACTGAATCAATAACATGTTATGTAAAGTTTTACTAGTAATTAAGGATTATTGAACTATAAATTTTGACGTCTCAAAGCTTTGTTTCCACGACACAATTAGATCTGACTTCAAGAGATACGAATTCTTATAGGCTAGCAGGGGTTAGAAACTCTTTCTAAGCTGTGGCGATGACAACTTTTGGTGCTTGTAGGAATGAAAAAGCGTGGCCTCTTCTTCTCGGACTATCTGGAGATCAGATTCCTTTGGGAGCATTTACCTTGGAGACTGGCGAACTAGTTACCTATTATCGGACTAGACTCAGACATACAAGAGAAACGAACACTTATAAAAAGACAATAGATTTATTAAACTTACATGCTTAGTTGTACAGCAATGGGTCACTTCAAAGACAATAAATGGTGACCGAGATTATTTTGCGGTACGAACTCTTTTAGATCTGAATACATATTCAAATTAAAAAACACATTTACCCCACTCCCAAACGCAGTTCTTTCGTCCTGCGCTGTAGGGACTGCCTGCCATTGGACCAAGTGACCCAAGGACGCAAATCTTCGTCCAATAATCTCTTTGAGATTTTTCAGATGATTCAGTAGTTCACACAGTTTTTTTGCCTTTTAAACTTCCTTATAAATGTTATGCGTTGCATTTTTTTTGCTACGATTTTCTTAGCGAAATTCGAACGACTAGCGCCGTTGTCTGACTGAAGCTAGAAATGCAATTTCTCTCTTTGCTGATTAAGGACTTTTCATTTTTTGCGACTAGATTTAGCTTAATTGTAAGAAATCGGAATTATCTTTAGAAAGGAACTTTATTTTGGTATTTCAAATACATCACATCTTACTCATGGTACATATCACCCTTCCCATGAAATAATGACGCCCCGTCATTAGTTACTGCCCATTAGGAGTTTTAAAATTTTTCAATTATTTTTCTTATTTTATTCTACATCCCTATCTAAAATTCATCTACCGGACTAAGATTATTTTTTGGTTCTAGGTTAGCTACTATACTAAAGATTTTTTTTTTTTTTTCTATATCTAACACTGATTACTTTTACTTTCCAATAAGGTTGGGACTATTCTACTTTTACATTAGTTTTTTTTTTTCTATATGACGTACTACATACTATCTACACAACGTTAAGTGAATAACATGATAATATTACACCTAATTCTACTTGTGGTACATACATGAATGATTTATAACATACAATATTTGGTTCATCATATTCACTGATGACATTAAAACACTTTCACTATTGGGATTTTTGAATTGTCAAAGCTGTTAGGAAGTAACACATGTAGCTTCACATCTATTCGTCACCTTTCGTGTCCTTAGTGTACTACACCCTTCCGTTGTAAATTACTGTCCTTCACTCCTTTTGTCCTGGCAAAAATTTCGAAGCACTTACGTTATGGTTTCTTCATGGAACAGTTTGAGTCTAGTTGTCTTTACACGGTAAGTTTTCCCTAGTAGTCAACTGGGAAATGACCTTTAAACATCGTTCTAATAGTCAACTGGGAAATGATTCTTCCCACTAGAGGTGTTGGTGTTTTTCTTCTCAGCATATCATTTTTAGGATTTTTGAGGCATATAGAGAATGTATTCTCGCGTAAAATTGTTCATTTGTGCCTTTTGAAACGGGTTGTCGTCATATTATAGTGACTCTCTTAATATATTGTCTTTAAATTCAACTTCGAACCTCTCCAACTATCATCTAACTTCAAATATCGTTAAATATCGTTTATCTTGTACTGCTCGATGGTGTTTTCAGAGTTAAAGTTCAAATTGTCTTTACTTTCTGCTTCAAATATCTTCAAATGTCTTTAAGTGTCATTTAACTTCAAATATTGTCTATCGTGTGCTGGTCGATGGAGTTCTCAGAATTAAACTTCAAATTGTCTTTAATTTCGTCTTCAAATATCTTCAAATGTCTTTAGTATCTTTTAACTTCAAATATCGTTTATCATGTGCTGATCGATGGAGTTCTCAGAATTAAACTTCAAATTGTCTTTAATTTCGTCTTCAAATATCTTCAAATTTAAATATTATTTAACTTCAAATATCGTTAAATATTGTTATCTTGTACTGATCGATGGGGTTCTCGGCATTTAAGTGATTATATGGTTCGTTAAAGCACTTGATACTGAGGTTCAAATATAGTGTTACCTGATACGTAATATGGTTCATGGTCGATGAAACGACGATCGAAGGTAACTGTTGTTTTCGTAGACGAAGTTGGGATGAAACTTGCCTGGAGTTATGGTGAGTACTCTTCGTTGGTTGAGATATGATAAAATAGATGTTACTGGGTCGTATCTGTACTGGGCAGCTTATTGTAATACTCAATGACCAAAGTGTCCATTTACTTTCCTGTAATAAAAACAACGCGGCAGAATCACATGTTCTTTGAAGTAAATACACATACAATAATTCACGCATTAATTGGGTTATAATTTCTTAGCTATGAGACAGAATTAAATAAATACACTAATATTAGTACTCTCAACAAAAGTCTAAAAATTTAAAATAGAGATGTCTTCAAATTTGTTTTGAGAACGGAAATATCGATATTAAATAAACATAATTTACCCTACATTATTAAGTTTGAGGTCTACTTTTACGATATTTTTCATGCCTGCATTGTTCACGCAAGTCCGTGCTGTTTAAGAAACGCATGTTGCAGCGTCATAACCACACGGTTTTACGCAAACGATACTACAATGAGGGAACAACACATAACAAGGACTAGTGGAGACCTCTATACCCACTAGTTTTCTGATGTCTTCCCTATTTCTTGGCTTAGACGTTCTCATGGGGTTCCGGGTTTAACGGCTGAAATGCAGAGGTTCTTAGTCTCAGGATTTTTCCGTAATTGCAAGTCAACATTGGTGCCTCATATTCGCTTTTCGAATAAGGTCATTAGATGCAGGATTTCCAAGCTTGCCTCCGTAGATTCCAGGTAATGCTTGGCAAAGAATATAAGCATAATGAAGAACTGACATCAATATCTTTTTAGAAGGCTATTGTTTGAGCAAATCCTTCAGCACTAAATAAATGAATATTATATTAAAGTCTTATTAGAATCCGTTAAGCGAGAAACACCTTCACATTAATAGGGAATTCCTTGTGGGTTTTACTTAGTCGCCATTGGACATTCACAGGGTTTCAATCCATATATCTTAACTGATTAAATGGTTTTAGAATTTTACATATTATTATTGAGATATAATTTCACATCCGCCGTGAAATTCTACATATAAACGTACCAATAGGTTGTTTGGTTATAGTTACCAATAGTTGGCTATTGGTACATATATTACTCGAGTAAGAAACATTATATTTCTCGAGTAAGAAACACATGAATAAGCAAACTTGCGGCGCTTAATTACACTGGTAGGCCTAAAATAATTATAATCTGCACTAAGATAAAATATTTCATATAATTAGACGCTTATGTACTGTAAATTTCTTTTTTTTTTGATAATATCCATCTTGGTTAGGACATGGGTCGATTTTTCATGGAAAATCCGAGGGAGACCTGAGTCAGTATAGGTAAGATATAACGTGACTGACTTGCGAAAATATGCCACAAAAATTAGAGCAAAATATATGTCATGGATAAACCAATGAAATTAAAGAACATTTTTGTCACAGAACTATAGAACAGTGATCTCTCTGTTATTGTATACGTCATAGATATAAACTAATGAAATTAAATTTTTTTTCGCCAAGGAGCTAAAGACGTAAATGCCTTTGTTTCTATATGAAAGTAATGTTTAACACAGCTGTAGGACAGCATACGTCATAGATATAATATAATGAAATTAAAACGCTTTTTTTTCTCGGAGCTATAAGAAAGTAAACTCTCTGTTTCTCTTTCAAAGCATTCTGATTCAAAAACGAAAACTTAACTAGCTCACAGAAGTTTCTATTCAACCTTTAAGTATTGTTTTGACTGGCCCTGGTTGGCATAAAAATACTAATTTCTTACACTTGAAGGACTGAGAAATATCCCTTCCTACGGTCGTTTAAACAAAAAATTACAGAAAACAATCATGGGCCTTGAGTTCCTCCCCGGGCTTCCCACAAGACGTGGTCCAACGCGAGTTGTCGTTTTCGGTAGACCACTAGCTTCCTACCTTTGGTTATTTTCTGTTCCAACCTTTCTATTATCCTTTGAAAGGGCATAGAAATAACACTAACAAAAATAAGACATTCAAAACTTAATCAAATCCTTACTTGGTTAACTCTAAATGCACACTGTTAAATTTATTACGGTGTTAAATTTATTATCTTTGAAATTTGTCTTTACGTTAATTAGGGATATTTCCATCTGTCAGGTTTTTTAACCGTTCTACCTGACTGTGTCGTTATTTTCTCCTCTGTTTCTTGTGGTTTTTTTCTTTTTCGGTTTGTCTAGCGAAATAAGGTCAAATTTTTTGTATTGTTTTTTCAAAAATTCTTGCCCTTTTAATTTTGTTTGTTTCCCGTGTGCGGCTGCTGAGGTCGGCCTTGATTTTCCTATTTCTTTAGCTACTATTTGGTCTGATTCACCATCAGACTCTTCTGAACTGGTTTCCGACGAATCCGGATTAGAACTTTTAGAGGTGGCACTTTTTGAGGTGTCACCTGCCCTTCCTTCGTAAATTTCTACTCCTCTGGAAGTAGAAGGTTTATTCTCTAAGTCCTCGCCTGGAGTTCTCAACTCGGGGGATTTGAAAGATTCTTGAGAGCTTTGGGAGGAATCAATAGTTTTTGCGGGGTTCCTCCATTGTTTGAAGGCCATGTCTTCAGGGGGATGGGGCATTCTTTGCAATAGGGATTCCCTCCGTGAAGTCCACGTCCAGTCGTGTTTAGGTTTGACCTTGGACACAGTTATATCATGATATTGACCTTGCTGGTCATCCTTTGGAGTTTTATTCCCGGGCAATGTACTTTGACTCGTTTTTATGGGAAAATTTATTAAATCCATAGCTTCTCGCAGGTTTGTTTTAGTTAAATCTTTGGGAGGAGTTTTCTTTACAGTAATACCGGGGGTTTCTACAGCTCTGTTTAATTCTTCCTGTAAGGACAGGGGCCTTTCTATTGGTGTTGCAGGGGAAACCATATCGTCTGGAAATCTTTTGGGGGGACATGGGGTCGAGATTCTATCGGGGAAAAATTGGGTTTTTGGAGATATTGTATAATCTAAATCTCCCGCGCTCGCCGATGAATAACTTTTTGGACTTTTTGGCGTTTTTATTGCAGGAAAAAATCCTGGTATTAGGGATTTTTTCTTAGGAACAACTAGATTTTCCATTGCTAAAAATTCTTCAAAGTTTTGTTCATCACTGTCATTTTCAAAATAATCTTGTTTAAAATTGAAAGGTTTTAGCTCTGCCAATCTTGACCTAGGGGGCTCATTTTCCGAATCTGACGAATCAGTCGAAGAGGGATGGGATACCCATCTCTCTGGAAATTTTGCTCTTTTTATTCGGCTAACATGCGCCTTGTAAGTTTTTCCACTATCGGGGTTCTCCATTTTAAAGGTATATTCATTATCGTACTTTTTGACTATTCTGTACGGCCCAGAATATTTGTTGGAAAGTTTTTTTCCTTCCGTTTTTGCCTCGTTCTTTAGGTAAACGAAGTCTCCTACTTTGAAATCTATATTCCCCTTAACTTTGGGTTGGTTTCTTAGCTCTTGGTTTATTTTACATTTTTCCAACTCTTGCCTAACTATTTTATAAGTTTTCCTCATCCTATTTATGAATTCTTGTTTATAATCTTCTGAGTCGTTATAATATCGCCGAGATTCAATAATCTCATCATACGGGATTCTAAAATCTCGACCAAAAAGTAAATAAAATGGATTGTCTCTGGTTGCTTCGGAATAAGCAGTGTTGATTACGTTGGTTAAGTAAGGTAAGAATTTATCCCAGTCGCTCCTATTGTCTTTCGTATAAATACTTAGAACGTTCGAAAATATTTTATGTCTGTTTTCTATTTTGCCATTAGCTTGTGGATGGTACGGCGCTGTCACCATTTTCTCTATATTAAGGAAACTCATTAAATCTTTTGTTACTTTTGCAACAAAATTGCTCCCGTTGTCGCTCAAAATTTTATTAGGAATGCCAAATTGTAAAAATAATTTTGCTAATGCCTTACTTGTGGCATAAGCACCTTGATTTTTTAATGCTTTTGCAAAAGTAAATCCGGAAAAATGATCCACAACCGAAAGAATACACGTATGGCCTTTGCTAGAAACAGGTAAGCCTCCATTTGTCCCGTACAGGTCAAACGAGATAATATCGAAGGGGTACTTTGCTACTGGGACCCTTCCCATTGGAGGATTTGGATAAGCTGGGGGGTTTTTCTCAAGTTACATGCTTCGCATGTACTTACAAATTCTTTAAGTTTTGTCAGTGCCGATTGTACGTAAAAGTATTGTTTTAACTTATGGAACGTTTTCATAACTCCTAAATGTCCACCTGTGTCCGAATGAAAATATTCAAATGCAGGCCCTATCAAGCTTTGTGGTAATACAGGTATTATCGAGGTTTGGTTTCTATTTGTCTCAGCAGTCACAATTCTACACAGTATTTCTTCATCAAGGTCGTAGTAAAAATTATCTATCTCTTTTCTAAGAGTTTTGAATTTATCCGGTAACGCCTCATCATTCACAAAATAATCAATTAGTGCTACGCACATTTCGTCCTTTTTTTGCTTTCTTTTTATATTTTCCAAGGACAAGGGACAATAGTTAATCTTATTTTCTTTTACTGCGTCTTTGACTTTGTTTTTCTTACATCCATGTTTGCTTTTAGCATTGATAGCATTAACTTCATTTTCTTCAGTTTCCGACGGATCATTTTCTGGGTATCTACTCAAAAAGTCGCAAGCTGCGTTTTGTTTTCCCTTAAATGTTCAAATTCATAATCTAGGTCTTGGATTTTCATAATCCATCTAGCTAGAATGCCCGTGGGGTTTTTAAATGTGTGCAGGTACTGCAAGCTTTTATGGTCTGATCGTAATATAAATTTTCTACCAATTAAATAATGTCTAAATTTGTCCAAGTGGTAGATAATAGATAACAATTCTAAGTTTGTGGCGGAATAACTGCTTTCGCCCTTTTGATAAAGTTTTACTTGAATAGCATATAACTTTTTCTATTTGTTTAGGTGTTCCCTGTAGAGGGTTAGGGTTTTCTACTGGGATTGTTTGCGAAAGGATAGCGCCTATGCCCTTTGAGCTAGCATCAGTGGTAACGATGAATTTTCCGTTTTCGAAATCAGGGAGTGATAAAATTGGTTCAGAAGTGAGTGCCTTCTTGAGATGGTCTAGGGAAGTTTGAGCTTCCTGGGACCAGGTAACATTATGGGAGTTTCCTTTGGTTAATTCCGTGAGGGGTTTCGCAATTTGGGCATAATTGCGTACGAATTTTCTAAAGTAGCCAGTAAGTCCTAAAATTCCCCTTAATTCTTTCATAGTTCTGGGGGGCTTGAGGTTTTCAACACATCTTATTTTATCAGGGTCTGGGGATATCTCTCCCTGGGTCACTACTACTCCTAAAAATTTAATTTTGGATTGAAATAAATTTACTTTCTCAGGCCGGCATTTTAAATTGCCTTGCCTGAACTTCTCGAACACCTTAGCTAAAGTTGCTAAGTGTTGCTCAGTGTTTTCCCCCACGCATATAATATCATCAACAAAATGAATTATGTTCCTTAATCCTCTCAACAGGTGCAATAGGGGTCTACATGACGCGCTTGAACTTGTTTTAAGCCCAAATGGTACCCTTAAGTATTCATAAGATCCATATTCAGATGCTGAAAATGCAGTTTTATGGACATCCTTTTCGGCTATTTTCACTTGGTGGTAGCCTTGGGTAAGGTCCAAAGAAGTAAAAATTTTGTTTTTGCTTGAAATTGAGTCAAGAATTTCGTCTATTCTTGGTAGAGGAAATTTATCGCTAACTACTTGTTTGTTGAGAGCCCTATAATCCACTACGAGTCTGAGATCTCCATTCTTTTTTGGCACTAAGATTATTGGTGCACTATACGGACTTATACTTGGGCGTATAATCTCGTTCCTTTCTAATTCATGGATTTTATTTTTTAACCACTCTTTGTGCTTATATGGCACACGATATGGCTGTTTTGCTACGGGATTACCAGTCGTTAAAATTGAATGGTGGTAAAATGGGATCACCCCGATATCATTTTCAGATGCAGAAAATACATCCTTAAAATTCCATAATAATTCGCATAATTTTTTCTTAAGTTCCATATCCGTAATATGATCCATTTTAAATGTGTTTAAAAATTGCGATTTAGTCAAAGGATATTCGTTATTTGAAGTTTTAATACCGTTAACTAGGTTTCTTTTTGAATTTTCCCATGTATTTAAATCATTCTCCGTTAAAACCTCGATTTGGACTAAACAAGTCCCCTTTTTAATTGTAATTGTATCGTTTTCATGGTTATTGGTTACCCAAATAAAACCTTCCCCTTTGTCATAAGATATAATCTGTTCCTCGCATGACAGATTTTCGGGTATTTCAGACGGTGTCGCAAACCATATTTCTGATTTGCTAATTGTTGGCTCGATCATTTGTGATATTTGAATTTTTTGCATCGTTTTGGGAGGGACTTTTGTTTTCCTTATCGCAAATCCGTAATATTTCTCTTCATTTTTATTGTTTATTAGATTCATGCTGGCGCTATGCTGCGCCATTGCGGCATCTTGTGGCGTCACGTTGGGTTTTACTATGTTTTTCCACAATTCCACTATTTTCTTAATTTCATTTGATCTGTACTGTCGCATATCTCCTATTTTCATTTTCGCAGATTCAATACTGTTATTATTTAAATTTACTTCATTTCTGCGATATCTCTCAGGATAATTGAACAAATTTCCAATTATGCCATGTCTTTGCGAGACATGGGGTTCAAAATATTTCGACATTATACCACTAGAAATTTTGTTTACTGTTATGTTATCTTCGTAACCTCTGTTACGATTTCTTAAGGTAGAAACTTTTTCCTCCACCTTAGCTGGGTAGACCAACCTCTCGTTGGCTACGTCTAATAGTATTCTATTAGACCTTAGAAAATTTGCCCCTATAATAGCTTCATATGGGAGATTATCGCATATGATGAAATTTGTCATGAATGTTCTATTGTCTCTTTTTAAGTTTAGACAAATTGACCCTTTTGCATTTAATCCATGGCCTGTAACACTTGTTAAATTGGGATTATTAGGGTTCTTTTGTCGCCTAATGTGCAGAGGCAACGTATTAAATACGCAAGAGTTTATGATATTTACAGTAGCTCCACTGTCAACTAAGGCCGTAAAGTAAACGTTTTCTACACAAAAATCATTAAATATAGGTAACTTGTTAATAATATCACTACAAGAAGGCACTAGTATTGTTTTGGACCTATTAAATATCCTTGGCACCCTCGGGGTCCAACTTATGTTTCTGAGGGGCCTGAAGCGTTTCCCTGAGAATTTATTTCATTTCTCGGTGCCTGTAACAGATATTCAGACGTATTAGGCTCCGTAGGCATATTTAAATGATTTACGTCTGCCTGTCTTCGCCATGTATTATTATGGTAACGTGGATGTCTCGTGTCAGTGCCGTTTGCTGGCACTGTTTGCCAGTGCTGTTGGCTTGTAAAATTTTCATTTCTCATCGGCAAATTTTCATTATTTTTATATTGCATTCTCGCATTATATTGGCCTTGGCGAATATTTGGGTTTTCAAACCGGTAATTAATTTGCCTGTTGGGGAAAGGGCTATACAAATTTGGTTGGTACGCATTATAAGGTATTGATTGGCGCAATCCCCCCTGGCTATAGCCTATTGCACGACCGGTGCTAAAATTTGTTCTTCTGAACAAATGGTTACCGTAATTTTGCGTATTACCGACAGCATTTCTTGGTATGGGATTGGTGACGTAGTGGCACTCTCTTGCTATGTGGCCGACACGATTGCAGTTATAGCACCTTATTATTGTAGGGTTAATGGGCTGAAAACGTACTGTTTTCTGCCTAGCGGGTTCTGGCGTTTTGTTTCTTTGTGCTACTGGGGAGTTATCCCTTGGAAAGAAATTGGGGGATGTCTGATCGCCCTTGAAGATTAGGTTCGCGTTTGAGTCGCCTAGGCTGTTTATTTTTGTATTACTATGATTAGCAACCATTTTATCAACTTCAATTAGTCGTTCTACTTCTTGGACTGCAAGATCCAACGTCTGAATATTCTTGGATATTACTACTCTATATAGTTTTGGGGGTAGCCCTTGCAAAAAGGTATTTAGTATGACTTTTTCATACAGTTGCCCTGAACCACTTCCGTATTTTGCTTCTACAGAAATGCGTATATTATCCAGATATTCCCTTATATTTTGTGAAAAATCAAAGTTCACTACTCCATGTTTTAATTTATTTATTGAACTGGTTTCTATAAATCTCTCTTTGAATGCTTTTAACAAGTCATCAACCGTATTTATTGGCAAGTTGGCGTTATTTCCTATGGTATGCTCGACCTGTTTTAGAAAGGTTAAGGCCTGGCCTCTTAATCGTAGAAGCAGCATGTCTTTTAATGCTCCAACGTCTGTTTTTGTTAATTGTACAAACTGGGTCAATTGGATATTAAATTCGTCAATATCTGATTGGCCATTGTATTCCGGGATAGATTTTGCAATCTCTATATTTTTGGCGACTAACTTTTGCACTATTAATAACTCACTGATTTCTTCCATCTTTTTTTTTTTTTGCGTTTATATCAACTTAAAATTTTACTTAGCCTATTTTGGGGACTCTATTATCTCCTATGAGATATTCTAAAGGGTTTCCCTGTAGTAGCTTAGCGGCAATAGGCCTAATTAATTTTCTCATATGTCTGTATCCCCCCAAAAATCAAATTTGAATTACAAAGTTTAAACAGCCTAACTAGTTCGCAGTCTTCCTCCAATTTCCGACACGCGCCATTTGTAGCGATGGAAAAATTGGTTTTGTGGTAATGGGAGATTCGCTACTGTGGTGATAGAAATTTCTCCTATAGCGCCACTTATAGCGCTGGAGATTGTGTCAACTAGGCTAGCGCCGCTCTCAATTAATGAGAGAAAATTGAATATGTAGACATACAAATGTGGCTTCTTCTTCTCTGAGCTATCTGGAGATCAGATTCCTTTGGGAGCATTTACCTTGGAGACTGGCGAACTAGTTACCTATTATCGGACTAGACTCAGACATACAAGAGAAACGAACACTTATAAAAAGACAATAGATTTATTAAACTTACATGCTTAGTTGTACAGCAATGGGTCACTTCAAAGACAATAAATGGTGACCGAGATTATTTTGCGGTACGAACTCTTTTAGATCTGAATACATATTCAAATTAAAAAACACATTTACCCCACTCCCAAACGCAGTTCTTTCGTCCTGCGCTGTAGGGACTGCCTGCCATTGGACCAAGTGACCCAAGGACGCAAATCTTCGTCCAATAATCTCTTTGAGATTTTTCAGATGATTCAGTAGTTCACACAGTTTTTTTGCCTTTTAAACTTCCTTATAAATGTTATGCGTTGCATTTTTTTTGCTACGATTTTCTTAGCGAAATTCGAACGACTAGCGTCGTTGTCTGACTGAAGCTAGAAATGCAATTTTTCTCTTTGCTGATTAAGGACTTTTCATTTTTTGCGACTAGATTTAGCTTAATTGTAAGAAATCGGAATTATCTTTAGAAAGGAACTTTATTTTGGTATTTCAAATACATCACAAACATACATGTAAACAAAGAAAAAAACAAGAGAGGGAAATGAACTATGATACTAAGCAGTAGCCCACCATCATCATGCAATCAAGAAGAACATTCTAAATAAAAGGACTTGAGAGAAAATTTAACTAAAGAAGAAATTTAAAATTCATTATTTGAATTACTTTATTTGAAAATTTATTCATTTATTGTTGCTATTTATTTAATTATGACTAAAATTTATCTTCTAGATTTATTAGATTAAATATGCAATTTAGTTTATCAGATTTATTTATTTAAGTAAAAATAAAATCTAAAAGACTGCTGTCTCAAAACCTTTTGCGCTGTCTAAGGTTATATTATGTGTTGAAAGCTGTGATATAATTTAAGGTTCCCAAATAATCTGAAAGAAGAAAAGGTGTATTAAAAAAAATCGGTCTGTTCTATTAGCTGGTACCCAGGAGATATACTGTATAGGGAAATCCTAAGGGAAACTAGTCAAACGGGTATCTGTAAATAGAGAAATGGATCGCAAAGCGTGGTTTGTCATTGCGTTTACAATATTTAAACTATTGTTTTTTTGGGTTTAGGAAGAAACAAGGTACCTAGGTTAGGTTGGGTTTTGCATTTAATCTACGCTATACTCCCCTCCCCCTAATGTGCAAAGATATAGCCCAAATTTGTTTCTAAACTATTATATTTTCATATATTTTGTTTTATTTCAATAGCATTAACCAAACTTGACTTCTCACGTGGGTACCAGCTAATAGAACTGCACCAACAATTCATGCTGAGCTATGCTGGTTTGTCAACACCTAAGAACTTTATTTGCCTGAAAAATAGACTGGTACTCCACAGAATATCTTTATTTCTCTATCTTAATCTTATATTCCATACCTCGAAGGAATATTGAGATTGATACTCTTAAAGTAGATAAGTGCTGTAAATAAGATTGTCAGCGCTTTTTCCCTTCTGACATTTTGATCTTGCTACTTGACTATTTTTGTTTCAACGCAGTAAAATAACGATGATTTGAGGTTGAATGGCAGAAGAACTAGAAAAGTCACAGGAAAAAAAAAATATATATTCAGTTATAAGAACTTTTTTTTCTCCTTAAGTTATGCTGCGGAGTCAATACATGATCACTTAACTTGGTGAAAGAAGATACTCTTTTCATACCGAACATCTATGGGCCTCATTATTAAATCTACCACATGATTTTTTTGGCTGTGTTTTTTTGGCTCCGTGTTTCATTAGACGCTCTTAAAAATTGGGACAAACAGTTGAACTTTAGCGTAAAGAGCAAGGTATTGAGGAGGGGGCAACTCTTCATATATGTAATAATTTCTGTTCGTCTCTCAAATAATGTCGGTAAATTTGGCTCACGGTCTGTGAAATATACCCCTTCCCATTCACGGAAAAATCCCCCGTGGAAATTTGATCCAACGTAAAGTGCACCCCATCCCCATCAAATTTCCTCCAGATAGTTCCATCCTCGCTGAGAATCCCCTTCTCGGTAAAATTACTTGCAGACAATTCAGCCTGAAAAATTCTTCTAAGCATTCTTTCATTTGAATAAAACTTCAATCTCTAATCGGTTTCTCGATCACTCCACAAATGCTCCCTTCCGTGGAAATTATTTCCCGGAAATCAAAACACGCGGAAAAAAACCTTGGATAATTCTCCCGGAACATCTCCACATGAACAATTTGACAAATAGAATGTAAGAAAATTGAAAAGAATTTCGTATAGTAATTCTTACAAATCCCTCCAGTGTAACATTCCTCCTGGAATATTCACCCCATCCCAGAAATTTCTCTCCCCAAGGAAGATTCTCCCTATAGAAACCCCCCCCCCGAAAAAATATCTGTAAACTTCCCAATAACAAATATTATACGTAAACAATGGGTGAACTTCATAACTTACAACCCTCTCCCCATGGACTATGGGGGGGGGGGTCATTTTACACCTAAAGACATAATTGTTTGATCTTTCAACTATACTGAACAAAATTAGCTATTTCAAATTGTTGATCAGATAATTTTGGGGAAAAATGGACGTAGGAGAGGGCCCAGTGGCCCTCCAATATTTTTGGTCACTTAAAAAGGGCACTAGAACTTTTAATTTCCTGTTCGAATGCACCCTCTCCCGATGTTCTAGGACCATTATTTCGATACAATCATCCCTGGAAAAATATAACAACAACAAATAAACACGTATCCGTGATCTTTTTTCTGGCAGAAATAGCAAACTCCCACATTTTTGCAGATAAGAGCTTGAAACTTCTACAGTAGGGTTCTCAGGTACACTGAATCTGATGGTGTGATTTTCATTGAGACTTCTTTAATTTTAGAGGGTATTTCTTCCCTATTTCAAAAATCAAACAAATATTCTCAGGCTCGTAACTTTTGATGAGTAGCACTAAACTTGACGAATCTTATACATTTAGATCAGCATAATAAGCTGATTCTTTTGATGTATCTATTGATATTAAAATACCGTTTTTTAGAGTTTCGGTTACTTTTGAGCCGAGTCGCTCCTTACTTACAGTTCGTTACTACGAACTGTTTGAAACACTCACAAGTTTCCCCTCTTATTTGGAGAAATATCAAAGGACAATTGGGAATTATTTACTGGCAGTGAGATTTTTTTGGACGGTCATATTGTAATTTGTAACCATAGCCTTCGAATTAACAGATTTACATTTTTTTTAGTTCAACAAAACCAGTCTAAACCTTAATAGAAAGAAGATGAAAATAATCTTAGTTTCAGCGCTGTAAAATGGAAAAATTTCAATAGCAGAATTTGGACTACATTTTTCTAAATATAAACACAACGATCCTTAAAATTTGTAATTTGGGTCACGAGCAACCTCAAACACTAGAATTCTCAAACTGTGCGCAGAATATAAACTTTTACTGATTTTTACTTGTGGGGAAATGTGAGGGGGGCAAGTTGAAAATTGGGGATCTGCAGAGACAGAGACCTGTATAATAAAGAAAATTGACTTTTTCTCAGTGTCAGATGAGTTTAGTTATTTTTTCCAAAATAGATAATTTTTCATATCATTCTTCTTCTGATGAAGTGGGGGGGGGGGGAGGGTATGACTAGTATTCCGCAACTTCGAAGTCCATGCACTGTTTATTTCCTTAAACCGACAAATAAACAGGTTAACTCTTTCAAAATAAGACCCTTTACCTTTTATAATTCGTTAACATTAAACTTTTAATTTTTCACTTTTCTTTCAGTGAATCCTTAATTTTTCTCAAAACCCGATCCAATATTTGCCAATATATTTACAGATTTCCAGAATTTCTTCCCGAAAGTTTGCTACTGAATGAACATAAGAAAGAAGAAGAAAAGCTAGTTCAATCCAGAAAGCTCAACAATTTGAAAGTGATGCGCTAACATAAAAGGGAAAGAGGGGGAGGGGAAGAAATGCTGACTGCTGAGTGAACAAAAGTGCCAATCCCTTCTTAATAGGCTTCTTGGCTATGTAAGCAAACTCTAAAAGGCAGAAGTTATTGTATTAGAAACAGCTACAGACGAAAGAGTGCTCCAAGAGAGGTATTTAAAGATTTTTGGAAGGAATTGTTAGATTATGCCGTCCAGAATTTAAAACTGAAAGGAAACTACTCATGTGTACATTACTAAAAAAAAGAAAAGAAAAAAGAAACAACATAGTCCAGAAGAGAAACTAAACATCTATTAAAGCCATTAATATTAAGTGTAATTAAAACCATTTAAAACCACCAACTTATTAAAGCCGTTACCGTTACTAGTGAGAGAGAATTGGAATCAAACAGTTCGTGGTAACGAACTGTGAGTAAGGATCGACCCGGCTCAATGGTAACCGAAACTAAAAAACGGAATTTTGATACCAATAGATACATCAAAAGAGTAAAATTTTAATGCTGATTTTAAATATATAAGTTTCATCAAGTTTAGTTTTACCCATCAAAAGTTACGCACCTGAGAAAATTCGGCTGATTTTAGAATAAAAGGTGGAAAGGCCCCCTAAAAGTTATAGAATCTTAATGAAAATTACACCATCATATTCAGCATATTAGAGAACCCTACTGTAGAGGTTCCAAGCACTTATTTATAAAAATGTGGAATTTTGCATTTTTTCCCAGAAGAAGATCATGGATGCGTGTTTATTTTATTTTATTTTATTATTTTTTCCCCAGGGGTGATCGTATCGACCCAGTGGTCCTAAAATATTGTGGGAGGGCTCATTGGAATGGAAATTAAAATTTATAGTGCCGTTTTAAGTGACCAAAAAATGGACGGTAACTAGGCCCCCTCCCACGCTCATTTTTTTTCCCAAAGTCACCCGATCAAAATTTTGAGATAGCAATTTTGTTCAGCATGGTCAAAAATATGATAACTATATCTTTCAGGATGACTTAGTCCCCCAAAGTCCCCGGGGGGAGGGCTGAAAGTTATGAACTCTACCCAATGTTAACATATAGTATTGGTTATTTGGGAATATACAGACGTTTTCAGGGGGGATTTTTTCTGGTAGGTGGGGGTGGGGGGTCGGGTTTTGTATGGGAGGATCTTTCCGTGAAGGAAGTTTTCATGGGGGAAGGGAAATTGCTATGAAGGGGGCGCCGGATTTCCCAGCATTATTAAAGAAAAAGATAAGAAATTAAATATAAAAAAAACAAGTTTTTCAACTGAAAGTAAGGAACAACATCAAAACTTAAAACGAACAGAAAATATTACGTGTATGATTGGGTTCACCCCCTAGTCAATACCTCGCTCTTTAAGCCAAAGATTTTTTAGTACTTTCATAAGAGCTATTTATTCTAATTAACGGCCTTTGTGATTAAGGAGTCATTTTAAAGAATTGGAACAAAATTCGAACTTTAGCTTAAAGAGCAAGGTATTGACTAGGGGCGAACCCCCTAATATACGTATTAAAAATCTATGAATAAAGAAGTTTGTTACGTAAGTTAATTCGTAAGTTACGTATATTTATTACCAATAAAAACGTTCTTAAATAAAATTAAACAAGTTTCGAGAAAGCCATTTAACCAAATAAAAGTGAAATTAATATGCAAATTTTGTGTTAATCATTCATGTATTAATTCAAATACATCGTAAATAAAATTAAACAAGTTTCGAGAAAGCCATTTAACCAAATAAAAGTAATATTAATATGCAAATTTTGTGTTAATCATTCATGTATTAATCCAAAATCGAAACCTGCATTAATTCAAAAACATTCAAAAATTAAATAAAAAACAAGGTTTTTTAACTGAAAGTAAGGAACGACGTTAAAACTTAAAACGAAAAAGAAATTATTCCGTATATGAAAGGGGCTGTCCCCTCCTCAACGCCTCGCTCTTTGCGCTAAAGTTTGACTGTCTCATAACTCTATTTTTTTAACAATAAAAAACTTTAGCATAAAGAGCGAGGCGTTGAGGAGGGGACAGCCCCTTTCATATACGGAATGATTTCTGTTCGTTTTAAGTTCGTAACGTCAGTTTAAGCACATGACTTGTGAGCCAAATTGGATCAAAAACGTTTGTAGCACAAAAAAATAAAAGGGCCAGTGTATTCGTCCTTTTGCACTATCATACAGTGCCCTTGCACTATGCCGTAGAGTAAAGTAAGTCCTAATGAAAAAGGAAGAAAAAACGTAACGTAATTTAATTATTTCAATTTAAAAATTTAACACAAATTAATTATGCTGCTTGCAAGTGAAGAAACAAGTAGCACTCAATTTTTTCATTTCTGAAGCATATGTTGGCTACTGAAGGGATGTGTGAGGAACATTGCTGACGGTGGAGTTGCTGAGGTGGAAGAAATTGATGAACGGACCTAAACCATGATGAAGCTCTTGATGAGAATTCGGGGAAAGGGTACAGGGGATAAAAACCGGCCTTATGTGTCTCCGAGGCCGCCTTCTATAAAGGGATTCAGGCCTTCATGCCGTGCCTTGAGCTCTCCACTCAAGAGGCTGCCTTGTCAAACGGTGACTAATCTTGAATGTACCCAATAAGTCTTGGACTGTAAACCAGATGGGATGGCTGAAGGTGCGCGTATGGGGCTCTCCTGAGGTTGCGTCATTGTCTAAGTCTGGAGAAAACTTCGTTTTGAGTGGAGGTTCTGATTTGGTGGTCGGAAACCACAGTCTAGATGAGATTTTTATTAGTTTCGATTGAAAATTCAATATTGATTGTGACAATTATGGACCAAAGATCCCCATCTTTGGAGTCAATAGGCAGTAACGGGAAGAAATTGCTGGTAAGTACCAATGACATCTTTTCAAAAAAAGTAGAAATTCAAAAGCCCGGAGCCAGTAAATGTGGAGGGTTCAATAAATCTATAAAATGAAACTAACATGGCTGACGACAGTTACCGCTCCCACACAAGACAAAATGAGCCTAGGTTGGGGCTAAATTTGACTCAAGCTCCCAAGAGCGGATCCAGGATTTTTGTTCGGGGGGGGGGGGGGGGGGGAGGGGGGGGGGTACCCAATTTTTTCCCGTGGACTTTGTCTAACATCCTGCGTAAGCTGATCAGAACCGCTTACCCACAAAATGCAATACGATTTAGTGTGGGAGTATATTTTTTTTCTGGTAAGGTTTTGTCTTTACAGGTATTTTTTAGACTAATTTTCGACTCGGTCGAAATTTTTTTTTTTTTTTTTGGAGGGGGGGGTCAAAATGGGTACCCCCCCCCCCTGGATACGGCCTTGCAAGCTCCAATACTATCTTTACAGAAAGGAGTCAAGCATTTGACCTGTGCGAGCTAGAGTACTGCCTCTCACCCTGGCTGCCTCATATACTCTTTGAGGTCTTCTGGCAAAAACGCAGACACTTTTAGTGAAGGCAAAGAGGCCATGGATTATCAGAGGAATAATGATGAGGAAGGTCAGGGGAATATAACTCCCTGTTAATAGTGAAATAAGCACCATTCCCAGAGCGTATTTTACCATTCACTAAACTTGGATACCTGCTATTTATCTAAATATTGTTTTACAGATGTAGTATCCATTATTGAGAAAATCTGATTGCCCATGAGCATGTGGAATTGAGGATAGTGCATATGCTAAAAATAAGGTATGATCCACAATAGAAGGTAATGGAGCTGCTGGAATTTTGTAAAAAGCCAGTCTCCATTTGGCAGATTCTGCAAATCTGCACCGCCAATCTGCAAATTTTATTTCAATGCAGACTTCTTTCCCGGCTCAGTATTGGCGGTTTGCAGATACTGCAACATGTGACGTTGCTTATTCTGCAAGATGGCAGGTTGGCAGAATCTGCCAAATGGAGACTGGCTTAAAGAAGAAAAACTTCCCTCGCTTTGTCGTGCTATGTAAATGCCCGCCATACGAAATAAGGGCGTTCAGATACAAACGGGAGAGGCCAACCTATTTTCACCCCGCAATTGTTGTACATTAGAGAGAGGGTGGCTTGCAGGAATAGATTGAAAATATGTAGGGAGAGGATTCATCCCTGGCATGCACCGTAAGTTTTCGATAATTCGTCAGAAGGGTCATTGGTCATTGTACTCGGCTTTTGACATTTTTTTTTAAATTTTAATAGTGATTATGATGATCTTGCTTGGGACATTATAGCGTCATAAATTATCCCACATCAAAGTCAACAAACAGTCAATGGACAAAATACACTAAACAAGAATGTTTCGTTAATTTGAGGCATAATATCAGTGCTATATAGTCACCAAATCATAGAATGAGGGTCTTATGTCATAAATTCACGATTTTTAATGGGGGAGGGGATAAAATGTATTTTTCAATATATAGAACTGGGGCAAATTTGTTGTTTTTTCACTTTCTTCAATGAAAAACACAAATGACATTTTCAATAAATATGCCATCCAAAATGATAAGCCCAAAGGAAGCCGAAAAACTGAGGAGATCACAGGCCCCTCCCCAATTGCACCACTGGAAGGTCTGAAATAGGATATAGGCATTTCCAATAAATTACAGCGCTATTTTTGTTCTGGAGTATATGATTTGAGGTACACCATTCACTCGCCTTAGGGTAAAAATAATCCTTTTTGGACACTATTTTCTTCAATTTCTTTCAGATTTGGGACTTTTATAAATGCATATGTTGCCATATTTCCAAAATTGTAATTCACCTACTCAACTACTTCCTTTAAAGCATTAAAAAAAATTTGCCAGGGAAGCAATTGCTTACCCTGTTAATAATATTTTATGAAAAAGTAGAGTCAACAGCTAAGGTTGGTTGACAAGACAAAAACTAGAACCATCCATGAAAATAAAAGAATGAATAATAATACCAGGAGCATCAAATAATTAGCAATGCTTTCGGGGGTAAATTTGGTACTATAAAAATACGCAAGGTCTAAAATGGTCAGCAAAAACCAATTATCGAAAAATAATCCAATTTGGATGGATGGCCACATAAATCAATAAAGAAATGCAATAAAGAAATGGATAAAAAATTGAAGGAAATGAAAGAAATACAATAAAATAAATTGACTAATTCACTGCTGTGCTATCTTACCTGTAGGCCTATAGGGATCGCTTATGACAAATAGCAAATGCATGTAGTAAATCTTAGTTTACAATAAGAGTTTAGAAATTAATTTAACTGTCAAGAGCTTATCTATGGTTTTACTTGGGGGGGGGAATAACTTACAAAACGGATCAAAAATTTGCTTAAACGCATTTCTGCTACTTTTTTAAAGGTTGGAATGTTGTATTTTTTTTTTGGGGGGGTGGGGGGTACAAACTCGGTAACACTCCTCCCTCCTGAATACAGCCTTGATAACTGTGGAAAAGACTTTTTGTTACTTGTTGTTTTAAAAATATGATTTATTGTATATTCACCAAGTAATAAGACAAAACATTTATTACACTTCTAAAATAAATTTCATTGAATATTTCAATCTTGCTTATTTGTTCGTAAATTTATTTATCATAGAAAAGTAATCCTTATTAAGACCTACGAATTTAAACTAGCCCAGAAAAATAATAAAATAGAAATAACAAACGAATAAAACTATTTGATTACACACTAAACAGTCTTACACATGCAGTACTTAAAATAAAATCTGCTTAATTTTTTTCATTTTTACTGAATTTTTTTATTACTCAGGAAAAATTTAGAGTCATATTACTATTAGGCTATTCTGTTGTTTTTGAATTCAAATCAACTTGGTAGAAGTGATAAAAACTTGAGTGCCGTGGCTAATTAGAGTAAAGCCAAGACACATAGTCTAAATGAGAGGCAAAGCTGGCATATTTCAGAATTGTATAAAAATGATAAATTTCACTTGCTGATAGATAGTCTATCATCCATCCTAGGGCACAACTAAGGTAGATAGGCACAGAGTAAAGGTAGTTTTATAGTCTATCAGTTCAGTGAGCCATTCGAAGGCTATTGGAAACCCCCCAAAAATGATACAAAGATTTATGACCAAACTCAGTCGAAGCTCAGGCCGAAAGTGCTAATCGCTGCAACACCCAAAACCCACATTTATAGTATGTTTTCTTTTTGTTGCCGACCATTGATTTGCGACAATTTTTAACAGACTATATCTCAAATAGCCTACTCCAAAAATATGCAATTTCCACAAAGAATCTAGGAAATATTTAATTTCCGTTTCTAGAATTTCTTTGAAGAAAAAAGAATGTTCATCTGTTAGAAAAAGTCCTTCCGCGAAGTTGACCGTGAAAACTCATCCAGCTTTTGGACTATAAATCCTCTTCCTAGGACAGTAGCAATTTCCCTTACACACCCCTTAAGTCTATCCCTATCAGTTTTTCGGAATTGAATTGGGATTATAATATCTTAGAATGTTCCAACGCGTTTTCCCTCCTCGAGCTTTTTTTATATTTATGACTTTATTTTTCTTTTTGTAAGCCACTGAGCAAATGAACTGCTCTTCAAAATGTGGTTTCTTGCCTTTTGCTAAAAGCCTAATTTTCGAAGAGATTTTTTTCAACTGATGGGTTTCGAAGGTTTAGTTTATATATTCCTGTCTATATCCTCTCTATATTAGCTTGTATTTTCCTGGCCAAATCACCAGTTATAAGGATTGACGTGGATTTCTTTAGAACAAGTTATTCAAAGAAAAATAAAGAGCTTCACTAAGTCAATAATGAACAGAAATAAATTCAAATAATCTTTCAAGCTTTTAATTATCCCAAATCGCTATCAATAAATAAATCAAACCCAAAACGAACAAAAATTTAAATAAATAACCGAGTTAAACTCAAGACGAGCAAAACTTAACATGAGTGGGGCTGACAACCTCCGTGCCTTCTCAAGATCAGAACATAATTTGCACTTTACTGAAAGCAAAACCCCTTTTTAATATTTTCACTTTTTTACTTTAATAAATGAAAAATTATCAAAACTTTAAGGAATAAATATAAGTATATGTATATCATCCCCAGGCTTTTTTTTGTAAAGTGCAAATTATGTCCTAGTCTACAGAAGGATTGGGGGTTTTCTACTCAAGACCAGCCCCATGTCTTGAGAAGACAACCGCCCAAAGTAAAGAGCTCCATGTTTGAGATTTTACTTTTCTTTGAAAAACTTATTTTGTGGAATAATTAATTTCTGTTTGTTTCTTAGTGACATAGTCTTTTTCGTTTCTTCTATAAGAATCCACAGTTTGGCTCGCTATTTGCATAATGGAGAAACTTTTTAAACTATTTTTAATATCGATACAAATAGCATCGTTTAATTTAATTTTTATACCTCCTCAAGTTGACCTGTAAAATTAAATTTTATATTTCCCAATCTATCTATGCTCTTTGACAACCAGGATACACTTACACTCTTTTCATTGATTTAAATTGTAAAAGCAGAAGTAGTAATAGTAGTAGCCCCAAAAGTTTCAACTTAATACCTCCAGTCGTTCTAGAGATATTGCTGAGGTGTCTTATTGGCAAACATACACAGAGTGCCTTTTGATTCAATTTTAAAGTAATATTTAGTTTTAAAATATAATGGGTCAGTTGCATAATTGTGGGGGATTAACATACCCAATATCTCTAGAGACGTAGTTGCTGGCCCGTCCTACTATGCTGAACAAAATAGCTGTATCAAAATTTTGACTGGATGCGTTTGGAAAATGAACAGGCTTGGGAGAAGGGCGGCTTGACCTTCAATCTCTTTCCAAACAGTTCGTGGTAACGAACTGTAAGTAAGGAGCGACCCGGCTCAATAGTAACTGAAACTCTAAAAACCGGAATTTTGATACCCAAAGATACATCAATAGAATCAAATTTTTATGGTGATTTCCAATATATAAGTTTCATTAAGTTTAGATTTACCCATCAAAAGTTACTGAGAAAATTTGCCTTATTTTCGAAAAAAAGGGGAAAACACCCCCAAAAAGTCATAGAACTTTAATGAAAATCACACCATCGAATTCAGCGTATCAGAAAACCCTACTGCGGAAGTTTCAAGCTCCTATCTGCAAAAATGTGGAATTTTGTATTTTTTGTTAGAAGAAAGATCATGGATGCGTGTTTATTTTACTTTATTTTTTTTTTTATTTCCCCAGGGATGATCGTACCAATCCAATGGTCCTAGAATATCGTAAGAGGGCTCATTTGAACGGAAATTAAAAGTTCTAGTGCTTTTTTAAGTGACCAAAAAATTGGAGGGCAACTTGGCCCCCTCCCACGCTCATTTTTTCCCAAAGTAACCCAATCAAAACAGTAACCCAATCATATTCGAAAATTTAATAAATATGTCTTGAGGATGACTTAATCCCCCACAGTTCCCGAGGGAAGGGCTGGAAGTTATGAACTTTGCCCATTGTTTACATATAGTATTGGTTAATGGGAAGTATAAAGACGTTTGAGGAGGGATTTTTTTCTGAGGGGGGATGTCGGAGGAGGGGGTTACGGAGGAGGGGGTCAAGGAAACATCCATGGAGGATGTTTCCTTGGGGGAAGGGACGTTTCTATGAAGGGGGCACCGGATTTCCCAGCATTATTTAAAAAACGATCAGAAATTAAATAAAAAAACTTGTTTCTTCAACTGAAAGTAAGGAGCAACATTAAAACTTAAAAAAAACAGAAATTATTACGTATATGAGGGGGTTCGCCCCCTAGTCAATACTTCGCCCTTTTCGCTAAAGTTTTTTTAGTAGTTTCAAAAGAGCTCTCTATTCTAATTAACCGGCCTTTGTGATTCAGGGGTTTATGATTCGAACAAAACTCGAACTTTAGCGTAAAGAGCAAGGTATTGACTAGGGGGCAAACTCCCTAATATACGTAATAAAACATACGAATATAGAAGTTCGTTACGTAAGTTAATTCGTAAGTTATGTCAGAACAAAATTTCGAGAAAGCCATTTATATACAAATTAATAAAAAGTAAAATTAATATACAAATTTCGTTTTAATTATTCATGTACGGTGAGCCAAAATCAAAGCTGCATTAATTCAAAAACGTTCAGAATTTAAATAAAAAGAAACAAGTTTTTTTTAACTGAAAGTAAGGAGCGACATTAAAACTTAAAAAGAACAGAAATTATTCCGTATATGAAAGGGGCTGTCCTCTCCTCAATACCTAGCTCTTTACGCTAAAGTTTGAATCTGTCACACAACTTTATTTTTTAAAACAATAAAAAAATTTAGCGTAAAGAGCGAGGTATTGAGGAAGGGACAGCCCCTTTCATATACGGGATAATTTCTGTTTGTTTAAGTTTTAATGTCGCTCCTTACTTTCAGTTAAAAAAATTGTTTTTTTTATTTAATTACTCTTAAAAGCGGCAATAGAACTTTCAATTTTGAATTGAATTAGCTCCTTTAAAAGTTCAATCATATTTCTAGCTATTATAGAGCTGGGCTATCTATGATATTGCTTATATGCCCTTTTGAAAACTCGCATGTGTATAGTTTTTTCCTTTAATTGAAACTTCCCCTAAGCGTTCCCCAACAGTTTCACCTCAATACCCATAGCGACATGAGTTACAGTAACTGTTGTGATAGTATTAACAGCATGCACATAGTGCCTTCTTGCTTGTTCAAAATCTGGCTAATTTTTTTTCAAGTTTCAACTCAATACCCAAATCAATTCTCGAGATACAATCTTTTGACAATATACATGCACATATAATCTTTTCATTTAGTTCAAATTTCCCCTCAATATTGTAAATGGAGTAGTGTGGTGGCAGTAGTGGTAGCAGTAGTAGTGATGGTAGTTATATTAGTAGTGGTAGCATGCAAATATTGCCTTTTGTATCATCTCCCTTATCATTTCCTAAAAGTTCTAAGTTAATATACTCAGTCAGTCCAAAGTTATGGCCCTTTGGAAATCCGTATTCACGTAATGTGCTTTGATTTAGTTCAAAACTTTACTCAACATTTTCTGAAAGGCTCAGCTGAATGCCCTTTGTCTTTTTGGAAATTTAAGTTAAAATTACATATCTTTTTCAATAGCATATGTTATATTTAAACCGTGAATGAATTGCCCTGAGGACTGGGGGGAGTTTGAAATCCCCAAAGACATAATTATTGGATTTTTCAACGATTTTGAACAAAATAGCTCTTTTAAAATTTTGATTGGATATGTTTTGGGGAATGATGGGCTTAGGAGTAGGAGGAATGGTTGCCCTTCGTTTATTTTTTACTCTTAAAAAGGGCACTAGAACTTCTAGTGCCCTTTTGGCACTAGGGCACCGACTTCTAATCAAATAAGCCACCTTCGATCCAAAGTTTATACGACCACCCGTTCCATATAAACTTTTTATGCCACGGGTTATAACTCACAACCCTTACCCCTAGGATCTGGGGTTTGCGTCCACCCTGAACATTCTGTTACATGCTTTGGACTATTATGAACAAAATGGCTATCTCACAATTTCGATTGGAGATGTCTAGGAAAAAGAAGGGGGCTAGTTGCCCTCCATCACTTTAAACTTTTAAAAGGGAACTAGAACAAAACATTTCAAATTAAATGAGCCTCCTCTAAATTTCACACGACCGCTCCTTCCAAAAAACTATAGACGTCCCCGGGGCATAACTTACAACCCTTGCCCCCAGAATCTGGGGGAGTTGAGTCAACTCCAACGGCCTTGTTATGTAGTCTTTGGACTATATTTAGAACAAATGGCTATCTCAAAATTTCTATCAGATACATTTGGGGAAAATACGACGTGTGTGTATGTATGGGATGGGGAGGGGTAGCTGCACTCTGAATACATTGACTCTTAAAAAGGGAACTAGAACTTCTGATTTACAATACAATGAGCCTCCTCCGAAGTTCTTATGACCACCCTTTCTATAAGAACCTTATATGCCCCGAAGGCATAATTTACATCCCTTGCCCTGAGGGCTGTGGGAAGGGGGGTTGTCATCCTCAAAGACATAATTTTCAGACCTTTCAACTACGCTTGAACAAATGGCAATTTCAAAATTTTGATTGGACGTGATTGGTGAAATGACAGGCGTGGAAGTGGGGGCTGGTTGCCCTCAAATCACTTCCGAATATTAAAAAGAGCACTAGCATTTCTCTTCCCAATCAAATTAGCCTTTTTGAAGTTTATATGACAATTTCTACTATAAATATGGCCCTGGTCTAAAAAAAAAACTAAAATTAAAAAATACATGTGCCCACGTCACTCTTTACTTAGGCAGCACTATTGCGCTGCTTATGAAACCCATATTGCACTGCCAACGCAAGAACTTTGGTTGTTAAAAGCCTTCATTAATGCAATATATGCATATATTTAACAAATTAGTGATAAAAGTTTACCTTATCATAGAAATAAAATGCATAAATCGACATATGGGTGTTTATTTTTATTCAGAAATTATTCGGAAATATTTGAACTATTCTTAAGTTTGTAATATATGGTGTTCTTCTTTCCAACCATAAGATAAAGACACAAGAAGCTCACTTAGAATACGTTCTTTGGTGTCTAATAACATAAACCTCATAACTTTTGATAATATCAATACCAATTACTGATTAGTTTGTATGTGTCCCCCCTCAATAGTCGCAAGTGCTCTATAATATCAAAGTTCATTTTTGTTTAAAACAAAACTCTGTCATAAAATTTTATGCAGTAAGTTCATGTCAGATCATTTAGATTGTTAGAAAACACATGTGGCCACTGATGTTGAGGAAAATAAGGGCTAAATGGCTAATAGGAGTTCATCCAATAGATGGCACTGAAGAAGGATACGGTCAGTTATTTAGACAATACAGCACCATCCTATTATTGTATTATATTTTATACTGTTTTCGGGATGAAAATTAAATAAACCTGAGGGTAAAATTTTTAATACTTCGATAAATATGCAATAATATCATCTACTTAGTATATGAAATGAAAAAATGGTTTTATTAAACAGCAAGAATAATCACACAAAAAGATATACTAAGTTTTGTTGCTGGAACATAAAGTGAGGGTGAAATTTGTAATAATTCATTTAGTATATTACATCATCGCTTATTTAAAATGATATTTAATATGAGATTTATATAATTTTGCTTTTTTTAACAGCTTAACTTACAGATTATTTCTTATCTTCTGTAGCCTTCAGTGTTAGTGTGCCTTCATCTGTAATGAGACCAGGGCTTCCACTCTCGAAAATTAAAATTCGGGGACAAGTCTTAAAAATTCGGGGAGTTTTCGGGGACAAGACTTCAAGATTCGGGGATTTTTTTTTGGGAAAAAACAAAATGGAATTTCGTTGCAAAAATTTGGGAGCCAAAATTGGTTTTAGCTTTGTTTTCAGGCTCAAGTAGGGCTTGTATCTGCGTAGTAAATACAGCCTTTTACAATATAGGTTTTAGAGCCAGAGCCCGGGATTGGAACCCATAGCTGAAAACACTTATTGCTGATATTGCGGCAAAAACTTCAAAATTGTTTTCAAAAAAAAGAAAAATAGTGAACACATGCGAACTGTAAATACCAGTAGCAATTTTTTATTAAGTCATTAATCTCAGAAATTCATTATAATATTTAAAAACAAAAACAAATATTGTTTGCAGTTTCTAGATAAGTAAATTAAACAGACAAATTCAACCTATAAGTACGGGGTAATATTAAAACTTAAAACAAACAAGAACTAAACTAAATAAGTAAATTTAAACTTAAATTAAAAAGGGAATTTTGACGATAATTGAGACATTATTGGTTTGTCATGCTGCTTCTAAGGACTTAGTTGTTTACCCCCCCCCCCCAAAAAAAGAAAATCTTCCCACGGAAAAACGGAAAATACCCCCCCCCCCCTACTCACAAAAATTTACCCCGCAGAAAATGCTCCTCTGCTGAAAATACTCCCCACGGAAAGTACCCCCGCGGAAAATATCCCCCGCGAAAAATACCCTCGGAAAACACCCACCCCCGTGCGGAAAATACCCCCTCCGAACATACATTTTTTTCATTGTTTGTTTCTACTATGATTTTCTTTCTTTTGGTTACCTCATAATTACTATATAGTCACCGATTAACCCCCAACCCTCCCACCAACCCTGTGACCATCCATATTCCAAATATAATACTTATTGCAGTTTCATTTTTATATCAGCCCATCTAATGCCTGGACATGATAGCTGTAGGTTACAAATTATATAAAATTTACTAATTATTTTACTTCGCACTAACATTATTTGGCATTTATTAACCAACTGTTCGAGATAAATAAGTCCGAAAATATTTAAAACTTGACAAGAAAACAATATGAGCCTAATACCCAAATTTTTACTTTAAGCTGTATTGTAAAATTTCTTATGGGTAATATTTTTGGGGTTACTTCCGTTTGAATCCTCTATTCCCCGACCTTTTACATAGTCTGTAGCTAAATTTTGCCTCATTAGGAGGGGGAGGGAGCTGTGCATTTTTTATGGTAAGAAGATCGTAGTTAGGGATAATTCTTAGGAAGAAATAAATTATACCACATTTTCTTAAAAAAAAAAAAATTATCTCAGAATTAGCCTTAATAAGGGGCTATTAATTGTTAAAGCATTAGAAGTTGTAAAGGTAGGCCTTAGATATTGAAACAAATTCACTTGGCTATCCCAAATTTGAGCAGAATATATTTTCCGTAACATTTCCTTTGCCTAACTAACAGGTTTGCAAGACCGTAAAAAGTTCCTAAAACTGCAGTTTAAAATATTACGTCACTGAAAATATTACACGGGTGAAGGGACCAGAATAATAATTGTGAGGGGAGTGCTGGGTGAATACCTTCGAGGATAAAGGGTGGTATGACAAATACTATTCTCAGATAAAAAGAAAAGAACTTAAGTTTGACACACCGAATGAAACAAAAATTTAAATGGTAAGAATTCCTGGCAAAAAGATCAATTTCTTCAATATATTATGCGTTCAATTATTAAGTATTAAACATTAATACAGTATGTCCAAAACCCAAAATAGCAAAAGAAAACCAAATTTAAACTTATGATTCGGTTTTCAAAATAATTCTCTTTCTTTAGAAGTTCAATTTCAAAATCCAGAATCTAACTGAGCGTTCCGTTAAACAGCTTCAAGTATAATTCTTGGCTAATTTTTGTCAAGATACTTGACCACGAATGATGTAAATGTAAAAATCTTATAGCATTTGGAATTCTGCATTCGAAATGACCAAATCTAAATAGAAGAAAGTGATATTTTTTTGAAAATATAAAGAACCGTCTATAATTAAATTGTATCGGTCTGGTTCTTATGCAAAGTAACACAGGAGACGAAAATTAACGAACAAGAGAGTAGTGAAAAATTATGGTATGTAAAGTAATGTTTGCTAGGGATAGTCACTAGGTGGTCAAACCGTGGTTGAGTGATTTTCGGGGAAATTTCGGGGATTTGGGGAAAAATAAATTTTTTCGGGGAGACACATAAATTTTCTGGGAAATCCCCGAAAATTCGGGGATAGTGGAAGCCCTGAATGAGACTCCAGTCGGGTCTCAGGTACAACGCTTTAATTGTGTATTTCCTGTGGGACCTCATGTGAGTGCCTGCCTTCAGTAGGTTCCTTTGCTGTATTTTCCCCAAGAGTACTTTTAAGTTTTTCAATTTGTAGTGTTCCTGGGGGCTACCACTGAACAATGTATTTGTGTGGCTGGTCGTCTTTTGCCTCTGCTACATACTGTGGGTTTATTGATATTTGGGTCCTGATTGCTTTTATTACTAGAGATCAAGTCGGTATCCGGGGGGGGGGGAGGGTTAGGGGTTTGACCCCCCCCCCCCAGAAATTTTTTGTTTTACTTGTAAAAACGTAACAAAAAATGAATGCAAACATTTTTTTGTACGCTTTTTTTAAGTTTATTGTAACCCCTCTCCCGCAAAAAAATCCTTTTGTACCTTCCCCTAACCCCCGACAAAATTCCTGGATACGGCCGTGCTAGAGATACTCAACTTAATATTTGTGTTATCTTGTTTGAGACACTTTGTATCTAGTTCATGTTTAAGATGGTTCGCATAATTATTTAAGCTGGTTGGAGCTATTTTTATCAGTCAACCCAGCTCTAAAAGGGTACCTGGAGGAACGTGGGGAAGGTAAACGAGAAGGGTGTGTGAAAGCACAGGATGGCTAGCCCTTAACTCCCTATTGTACTTTCTGGTTGAAGCGCCATGAAACGGAGATCAGCATCACCGATAGGAAATGTCCGTCGAAGTCCTTCACCTTGTACCTTCCACTTCGAACATTTCACGACCTGCTTGAAAACTTCTTCCAAGAACAACGCAATTGAAGAATCTGACCCATTCTATGTTGGACAATATAAGGGAGCTTGATAAGCTAAAAAAAAAAAAGTGAATCTACATCTCTGCATAACAAGCCACAGCTAGAAGCTACAAGCTATCACTGACAATTTTAATCTCTTAATATGTTTATTTGGTAATTCTAAACAAGAAAATGTAGCCTGAGAAAAATATATTAAGTTATCCATGAGATAATTTGCGATATATATAATTATATATTCACATTTTATGAATGCAACTAATGTCATATGAGAGGTCTGTATTGCAGAATTTGAATACTAGTCTCAAACAACGTAAAAAAAATTGTTGTCTCTTGAAGAATATTAAACAAAAAAAAGCAAGTTAAGGTACGATTTGTTTCAAAAGAGAAAGAGATTAAATTTCATATGACTCCAAAGCAAAATTATATCCATGATAACAAAAGAGTGCTCCAAGAGTTGTATTTAAAGATTTTTGGATGGAATTGTTAGATTATGCCGTCCAGAATTTAAAACTGAAAGGAAACTACTCATGTGTACATTACTAAAAAAAGAAAAGAAAAAAGAAACAACATAGTCTAGAAGAGAAACTAAACATCTATTGAAGCCATTAATATTAAGTGTAATTAAAACCATTTAAAACCACCAATTCATTAAAGCCATTACCATTACTAGTGAGAGAGAATTGGAATCAAACAGTTCGTGGTAACGAACTGTAAGTAAGGAGCGACCCAGCTCAATGGTAACCGAAACTCTAAAAAACGGAATTTTGATAACAATAGATACACCAAAAGAATCATATTTCAATGCTGATTTCAAATATATAAGTTTCATCAAGTTTAGTTCTACCCATCAAAAGTTACGCGCCTGAGAAAATTTGGCTGATTTTAGAAAAAAGGGGGAAAGACTCCCTAAAAGTTATAGAACATTAATGGAAATTACACCATCATATTCAGCGTATCAGAGAACCCTACTGTAGAGGTTTCAAGCACCTATCTACAAAAATGTGGAATTTTGCATTTTTTGCCAGAAGAAAGATCACAGATGTGTGTTTATTTGTTTTTTTTTCTCCCAGGGGTGATCGCATTGACCCAGTAGTCCTAGAATATCGTGGGAAGGCTCATTGGAACGGAAATTAAAAGTTCTAGTGCCCTTTTTAAGTGACAAAAAAAAATGGAGGGCAACTAGGTCCCCTCCCACGCTCATTTTTTCCCAAAGTCACCCGATCAAAATTTGAAATAGCCATTTTGTTCAGCATGATCGAAAATATGATAACTATGCCTTTTAGGATGACTTAATCCTCCGAAGTCCCGGGGGGGAGGGCTGAAATTTATGAACTTTACCTAATGTTAACATATAATATTGGTTATTGGGAAGTATACAGACGTTTTCAGGGGGGATTTTTATGTGGTAGGTGGGGGGGGGGGGGGTAGGGGGTTATATGGGAGGATCTTTCCATGAAGGAAGTTTTCATGGGGGAAGGGACATTGCTATGAAGGGGGTCCCGGATTTCCCATCATTATTAAAGAAAAAGATCAAAATTTAAATGAAAAAAACAAGTTTTTCAACTGAAAGTAAGGAGCAACATCAAAATTTCAAACGAACAGAAAATACTACGTATATGATTGGGTTCACCCCCTAGTCAATACCTCGCTCTTTAAGCCAAAGATTGTTTAGTACTTTCTTAAGAGCTATTTATTCTAATTAACGGCCTTTGTGATTAAGGGGTCATTTTTAAAGAATTGGAACAAAATTCGAACTTTAGCTTAAAAAGCAAGGTATTGACTAGGGGGCGAACTCCCTAATATAGGTATTAAAAATCTATGAATATAGAAGTTCGTTACGTAAGTTAATTCGTAAGTTACGTATATTTATTACTAATAAAAACGTTCGTAAATAAAACTAAACAAGTTTCGAGAAAGCTATTTAACCAATTAAAAGTAAAATTGATATGCACATTTTGTTTTAATTATTCATGTACGGTGAGCCAAAATCAAAACCTGTATTAATTCAAAAACGTTCAAAAATTAAATAAAAAAAAAAGTTTTTTAACTGAAAGTAAGGAACGACATTAAAACTTAAAACGAACAGAAATTATTCTTTTGATGAAAGGGGCTGTCCCCTTCTCAACGCCTCGCTCTTTACGCTAAAGTTTGACTTTCTCACAACTCTATTTTTTTAAACAATAAAAAACTTTAGCGTAAAGAGCGAGGCATTGAGGAGGGGACAGCCTCTTTCATATACGGAATAATATCTGTTCGTTTTAAGTTTTAACGTCGTTCCTTACTTTCAGTTAAAAAAACTTGTTTTTTTTTATTTAATCTTCAGAAAAGCCAAATATAAGATTGATGGTTTTGATAAAAAAAATAGCATAAAGGCTGAATTTAAAACGATCACGTTAAGAGGCTTGTTTTATCAGTCTAGTGGCGGCTTACTTTTTGATGCAATAAAACAAACTAAGCGCTATTTTTTTTTGAAGGATTGAGAAATGAGTATGTTGTGGCCCTGCATAAGTCTTTGTCGTTCTAAATCACGCTTACGTTTTCTAAGATGTTTCAGCCATTTATTGGAACAAGACGATGATCATGGCCCTGTGGTCGACCTTTTAATTTTGTTTGCAATTTGTTAATCTCTTGATTTACGCCCTGAATCTACTTAACATTCAGGAAAACTGTATGCGAAACCTATTTTGACCTTCTTATGACACAATGAATTTTCTTTTATGGCAAATTATAATTTGTAGAGGTTTTTTACGGCAATAACATTGACGATAAGATGTCCGCACAATACAACATACCATCCTTGAAATAAAATTAAAATATAATCACTGACGGGCCAAGAGATTCCACAATCAGGGATGTTTAAAACAAATAAAATCGAGGACATAAATGTGCCATTTTCTTCATTTTTAAAGGTCACAAAATGTCGACGGGCTATTGGCGTTGGGTCCAGCCAAATACCAAAATATTTTATACCATTTCTTATACTTCAATAATAATTCGCCTATTTTCTTATCTTCTTTGTATGTGCCTACCGACGTAAATTTTAATTAGTCCCAGTAGAGCATAACATTAAAAAAAAAAAAAAAAAAAAAAAAAAAAAAAAAAAAAAAAAAAAAAAAAAAAAAAAAAAAAAAAAAAATTGGTACTAAGATCCAAAGTTGCAGGCTTTCCTTTCTTCATTGTTTTTTTTTTTTTTTTTTTTTTTTTTTTTTTTTTTTTTTTTTTTAAGTGCAGCCCCAGATAGGTAAAGGACAATAATGGTCCAAATATATTCTTTAATATCAACAGCTGTCAAAGACTTGTTGATTTTTCATCATAGTCATTTTCTCGGAGTATCTGAGAAAGACGGAAATTGGTTTCCATTTGGGCAGGATTCAAAATATCCCTGTCGGGATATTTCATTCTAACAATGAATTGTGGTTCAGAGATCCCTCCACTCTTGTCATGAAGCCAAAAGTTTTTCCCGTCGATAATTCCGGACCGATTTTTCACAGTCTAAAGGGCCAAGATCCCTGGCTATCCCCTAATTGAGACAAGTGAGCGTAAATGGGATATCCCAATGGATCGTTTTCCATTTCCGTCATTCGAAACTTGGAAAATTACGATGATAAACAAAGGGATAATTTACTTTTCCCTTGATTGCGGAATCCTAATGTTCAACAGAGAATTTGGGCTGCAGATGTTTTAGTCCAACTCTTGCCTTTAGTCCAAGAAATCACTCCATAAAATAATAAGTTTCTTCGTAAAAACATTTTTTGAAAGTTATCTTAGTGATATTTGTTGTAGATATATTTCATAAGTAAAGTAATGTTTGGCAACATTCGATTTATATTATTAATATTGCTTAACTGTTATTTGAGTGACTCAGAAGTCAAGTCAAATAATTCAGTTTAAAGAGCAGCAAGAAAAAAATGTTGAAGATATTTTACCGGTTGATATTGTAAATACTTATCAACTTTTAAGCTAGTAAGTATACTAAGTATACTCTTTACTAAGAGTATACTAAGTATACTCTTTACTTTACTCTTTACTAACTTTACTAAGAGTTTTGGGTTGTGCTTAAATGTTTCAGTATTAATATCTACAGTTTTGATGTTAAAGCAATAAAAATCTATGTAAAAAATTTTGTTGTGTTTTTTTTGGGCCCTGTTGTAAATATATTGTATAAGTAAAGTTAGGACTTGCAGTGCCGAACTAATACGAACGATCTTGATAACCTATTATTTGAGCGACTCAGAAGCCAAATCGAATAACTCAGTTTAAAGAGCGACCAGAAAAAACCGATGTTACCAGTGGATGTTGTAAAGTACCTGTCAACTTCTGAAAATTTGCAAAGGATTTTGCACAAAGGATTTTGCAGTATGCTTAAATGTTTCAATCTTGATATCCGAAGTTTTGATACAAAAGCAATAATTATTTTTGTAAAAATGTTTGTGTGTTATTTTACTGGGGTCAGTTGTAAATATATTTTAAAGCAAAGTGATGGTTTTCAATTCCGAAATTATATGATTAATATTGCTTACCTATTATTAGAGCAAATCAGAAGCCTAGTTAAATAACTTTGTGGAGCAATCGATAAGAAAAAGTCGACGAAGGTATGTTATCGGTTGATATGGAAAGTACCTATCAACTTTTGGAATATTTCCAAGTATTATACAGCTTGCTTAAATAGTTCAGTATTGACATGTTCAGTTTTGACACAAAAGCAATAAGCATGCCTACCGTATTTGTATAAATATTAAATAAAAAAAACAAGTTTTTTAAACTGAAAGTAAGGAGCGACATTAAAACTTAAAACGAACAGAAATTATTCTGTATATGAAAGAGACTGTCCCCTCCTCAACGCCTCGCTCTTTACGCTAAAGTTTTTTATTGTTTTAAAAAATAAAGTTGTGAGACAGAGTCAAACTTTAGCGTAAAGAGCGAGGCGTTGAGGAGGGCACAGTCTCTTTCATATACAGAATAATTTCTGTTCGTTTTAAGTTTTAATGTCGCTCCTTACTTTCAGTTTAAAAAACTTGTTTTTTTTATTTAATTTTTGAACGTTTTTGAAAAAATGCAGGTTTTGATCTTGGCTCACAGTACATGAATAATTAAAACAAAATTTTCATATTAATTTACTTTTATTTAGTTAAATGGCTTTCTCGAAACTTGTTTAATTTTATTTACGAACGTTTTTATTAGTAATAAATATACGTAACTTACGAATTAACTTACGTAACGAACTTCTATATTCATATATTTTTAATACATTTATTAGGGGGTTCGCCCCCTAGTCAATACCTTGCTCTTTAAGCGAAAGTTCAAATTTTGTTCCAATTCTTTAGAAATGACCGCTTAATCACAAAGGCCGTTAATTAGAATAAATAGCTCTTATGAAAGTACTAAAAAATCTTTGGCTTAAAGAGCGAGGCATTGACTACGGGGTGAACCCAATTATATATGTAATATTTTCTGTTCGTTTAAAGTTTCGATGTTGCTGCTGTTGCAGTTGAAATACTTGTTTTTTTATATTAAATTTATGATCTTTTTTTAAATAATGCTGGGAAGTCCGGCGTCCCCTTCATAGCAATGTCCCTTCCCCCATGAAAACTTCCTTCATGGAAAGATCCTCCCACATAACCCCTGACCCACCCCCCCCCCCACTACCAGGAAAAATCTCCCCTGAAAACGTCTGTATACTTCCAAATAACCAATACTATATGTTAACATTGGGTAAAGTTCATAACTTTCAGCCCTCCCCCCGGGAAGTTCGGGGGATTAAGTCATCCTAAAAGACATACTTATAATATTTTCGATTATGCTGAACAAAATGGCTATCTCAAAATTTTGATTAGGTGACTTTGGGAAAAAAATGAGCGTGGGAGGGGGCCTAGTTGCCCTCCATTTTTTTTGGTCACTTAAAAAGGGCACTAGAACTTTCAATTTCCATTAAAATGAGCCCTTCCACGATATTCTAGGACAACTGGTTCGATACGATCACCCCTGGGGAAAAAAAAAAAAACAAACAAACAAATAAACACGCACCCGTGATCTTTCTTCTGGCAAAAAATGCAAAATTCCACATTTTTGTAGATGGGAGCTTGAAACCTCTACAGTAGGGTTCTCTGATACGCGGAATATGATGGTGTGATTTTCATTAAGGTTCTATAATTTTTAGGGGGTCTTTCCCCCCTTTTTCGAAAATCAGCCAAATTTTCTCAGGCGCCTAACTTTTGATGGGTAGGATTAAACTTGATGAAACTTATATATTTGAAATCAGCATTAAAATGCGATTCTTTTGATGTATCTATTTGTATCAAAATACCGTTTTCTAGAGTTTCGGTTACCATTGAGCCGGGTCGCTCCTTACTTACAGTTCGTTACCACGAACTGTTTGATATTTTTTTTTGTTAACTAATACGAATAATCTTTTTTACCTGCTATTTGAGCGACTCAGAAGTCAAATAACTAAGCTTAAAGTACGACAAGAAAAAATCAATTTTACCGGTTGATGTTGTTAAGTACCTATCAAGATATGGAAAATAGGCTAAGGGTTTTGCAGTGTGCAAACATTTTTCAGTAGTGATATGTTCAGTTTTGATGCGACAGCTATAAGTATGTTTGTAAAAATACTTTTTATGTTATTTTAGTGGCCTCAGTTGTAAATATTTTTTATAAGTGAAGTGATGATTTGTAATAGCCTACCGTATTGACACGAACAATCTCGATAATCTATTATTTGAGCAACTCAAAGGCTAAGACAAATAACTTTGTGGAACGATCGATAATAAAAAATCGATGAAGGTGTGTTATCGTTTGATACTGAGAAGTACCTATCAACATGTGGGAAGCATGGTCAGGATTTTAAGGTTGCTTAAATTTCTCAGGTTTGATATGTTAGTTTTGATACAAAAGCTATAAGTAGGTTTTCCTTGTAAAAATATTTTTGTATTATTTTATTGGCCTCAATTGCAAGTATATTTTATAAGTAGAGTTGCTTAGCAAAACCAAATTACTGCGAAAAATCTTGCTTACCTATTTTTTGAGTGACTTAGAAACCAACTCAAATAACTTTGCAGAATGATCAATCAGAAAAAAATCATGAAGGTATGTTACAAGTTGATATATTAAAGTACCTTTAATCTGGAGAAAAAATGCGAAGATTTTTGAGTTCTTTTATATGTTTTACTATGGTTGCAGACTCAACCACACTTTAGTGCATCGAAAGCAAAATGGTCACTTTTTCGTGCTCCATCTTTCCGTACTTCATGTATGGTCAGTGCGGTCTAAGAACCTATTTATGATGACCCGTTTTTGTTTTCTTCCTAGATTTTTACTGTTTGTCTTCTTGACAAATTTGTCTACTTGACAGGTCCACCTAGTGGAATTTTGATAAAAAAAATTGTACCTTAATTTTCAGCTCATTTTCTCTGGTTTTAGTCTTGAAAATGGTATTCCTGTTATTTAAGTAAGATTTTAAGTTATATCAATATTTTTTTTTTTCTCAGTTTAGGAAATGTATTTGCAGATGTTTGAAACCTCATAAATTGGGATTGTTCAAAGTTGGGAAGCAGGGAATACTTTTTTGGTACTTCATTTATTTTGTAAGGTTTCACTTTTATAACACAGGGGTTTTAAAGTTCATCAAAGGTCAGTGCCCTCTAGAGGGAGAAGGAGTGGAGGTAGGTACTTTAAAATATCCTCCTGAGACA
>CM051261.1:30202147-30344647 GCA_027921565.1 Artemia sinica | reverse complement strand
GTTGCTTCAGGCATGTAGAATTTCAGAGTATCGGCGATAACGAGAAAGAGTAACGGACTCAGGACTGAGCCTTGTGGAACTCCACATTTTACAGGATAGACTCCACTAACGATGCCACCTAACATTAATTTAGCTGACCTTCCATACAAATATGATTTAAACCAATCCAAGGAAACATCTTTTATCCCCAGACTAGACAGGCGACACAGCAACAACTAAAATCCACAGTGTCGAAGGCTTTTTTGAAGTCGACAAAGATCGTTAAAGGAATAAAACCTTTTTCTAGTGCTCTATTGACTACATCCAGAAGTTAGTGAACAGCTTGGCTAGTAGAATGTTTAATGCGGAATATGAATTGTCTGTCACACAATATTCCTAGTTTATCCAAATATTCATAAAGTATAGGAACAAGTTTAATTAACACAAATTTGCGTTAATTAGGTAAATTATACTACTTTAGACTACGTTAGCGGAGGGAGCGTGCCCCTCGCCCCCTGGATCCATAAATACTTTCTTAGACCACACTGGCTATACATGACACATAAAGAAGCTAAGAGAGGAAAGGAAATAATAAGTGAAAAATAAACCAAAAAAAGGTGAGAAAACGATGATTTTTTCAGCCAGTGGCAAAAACATGAAGACGAAAAACAAGCAAATATTTCGACAAAGACCTCCGCCAAGTTGTCCTCAGTACTAAACAAAAAAGAAAAAAAAATAACAAAAATCTAATCTTTTGGAGTTTACTGTACCGGATACGAACAGACACTCACGTAACTGGTGCAGTAAACTCCAAAAGGTTAGATTTTTGTTGTTTTTTTTCTACCCATGAAAAAAAACCTATCGATCTTTTTTCTACCATGTTTTTGTACCCATGGTTTTCTAGGAGTAGATTTCTTCCTTTTGACAGTTCTCACTGGACACGTTGAATCAAATATCGGTTGAAAAATACCTATAAACTTATCAAATGCAGAGGATGGACTTTCAAATTCATCATAAACCTCTTGCCACGAAAGAACACCAAGTTCTTGCCTAGATTTATCAATATTCTCTTTTTTCAGTTGCATTTTGTTTATCCTATTTATTTTTGGCTTTTGTGTACGTAGGAAGGAAGTCACTGCCACCACAGGAAAATGATCTGAAGACTCACTAGATATTACATCAGCATAAGAAGTAGCAAGTAGGCAAGATCGAATAAATAGGTTATCAATTAATGTTGTGGAACGTTGAGTAACGCGCGTTGGAATTCCTGCTAGAGGATATAGATCATGGCTAACCATAAGGGTAAAAAACTCTAAATTATCATTATTCAAACACAAAAGATAAAAATTAAAGTCACCCATGCAAATAAACTCGGAAGTACTTAACTGGACCTCATCCAAAACTCCAAAACTACCAAAACCAAGTGCAAACTCTTCCCATTGAGTACTCGGTGGCTTATATACCTCACTTATCAAAATCTGATTCCCGCCAATTTCTAGCTCAAGAGTAAGTGTTTCAACCTTACCTTCTATCCAAATGGAAGAATCCTCCCTCACATTAGCCACAAGATGCTCCTTACCTAGAAATGCTAAACATCCACGTGCCTTCGTCTTTCTATTTTTTTTTACAATAAGCTGGTACCCTGGAAAACTAAAAAGGGACGAAGAATGTTCTGACGTTAAAAAGTCTTATATAGGCCTATAATATCAAATCTGCAATTTGTACTATCAAGCATCTGCAGAAATTCACGATACGATGACGTAACTTGGCGATTCCAATGACCAAGACAAAACGAATTTTCATCAGCATTAAATACCGCAGAAAGCAGATTTGGCGTCGCCATTACCTCATACATTGGTACATCTATTAACAAAAGCTTCCCCGGTTTTGCAATACAAAGAACTGGGTTAAGAAACCAAAAATCCTCCGAAAAAGTTTTCACAACGATCCAATTCTTCTCACATGGCCGAATCAAATCAGTTTCTGTTCTGTGGTACAAGGGTTTAAACGGATAGACACTGTCCAAGGTAGTTTCTTGGTTGTAATTCAACATATAAAACATTTTTTGTTTAGTAAAAAAGAAAATGAGTTTATAGTTTTGTTTATGTATGAGCCTGGTGTTTAGTAGGCCAGATAATTATTTGTATTTTATTGGTTTAGCAATGATAAATCCAGTATTTGAGTATGGATAATACTTTTCATAAGTTTATATTTTACAAATTACATAAGCTCATAACAGCTTTGCCGTATAGACCGTCATTACATAAGGTCATAACGCCAGGGCGTATAGGCCGTCATTACCTAAGGTCATAACGCCTAGGGCGTACAGACCGTCATTACATATAGGCCGTCATTACATAAGGTCACAACGCCTAGGGCGTACAGACCGTCATTACATAAGGTCATGACGCCTAGAGCGGATAGGCCGTCATTACATAAGGTCATAACGCCTACGGCGTATAGACCGTCATTACATAAGGTCATAATGCCTAGGGCGTATAGGCCGTCATTACATAAGGTCATAACGCCTAGGGCGTACAGACCGTCATTACATAAGGTCATAACGCCTAGGGCGTATAGGCCGTCATTACATAAGGTCATAGTGCTTAGGGCATATAGACCGTCATTACATAAGGTCTTAACGCCTGGGGAGTGCAGACCACCATTACATAAGGTTATAACGCCTACAGCGTATAGGCCCTCTGGCAAAGGAAAGCTGGAGAAATCTGAAAAATATGTTTCAGTTTTTGACAGTTGTTAATAATCAGTTGGTTGTAAAGGTACCTTTTTATGTTAAAGATGTGGCTAAGTTATATTCGGAATCAATAGCTTTACCTTTCAAAAATTTCTTTTAATACTGACAGTTGTACTGAGTACTTTGAAAAGTTTTGACAGAGAGCCGGAAAAATCTGAAAAATGTGTTTCAGTTTTTGACAGTTGTTAATAACCAGTGTCCCTGCGTCTAATTATAAAGATTTTATAGTTGGATAAATTTATGTATTTATAATATTGTAATTGTTTAAATAATCACTACAGGATGAAATGGAAAATATGAAGTCACAAATTGTTTGTTTACAAAATGATGGAAGATCCTTTTCCGAGCGTGGCCACACCTCCAAAACTAACAGGGGTAAGGGCCTTTCAACAACGGCCTCGAGAGACCGAGAAGATACAGGTGATTTCAATTCTGAGAACGAGGACAATGATTCTTTGCATTTCGATGACGAGCAGTCGATGGTAGACACCGATGAGAACAGATGATTTAAGATCTCTTTAGCAGAGTCGCTGGACCTTGTATAGGAAGTACTGGATGAAACCATTTGCCCCAGGCCTACCATTACCGTCCAACAGCCTCGTTCGGTGGCAGAGCTGGTTTTGGCAATTGAGCCATTCAAGAGAAAACAGCTTATCACGTTACCTTTCTCCCAATGCTGAAAAACTTAATCAAGCAGCTCTCAGAAGAACTGCAGTCAACAACAAAGAATAAGTCAGTCTCAGAACGTTGTACTTTCTTTGATCCTCTCGACATACCGGGCCAAGCGAAAGCTTACAAATGTCACGACACACATTTGGCTTCACAGGCGCGCGCAATTCTTGTTTCGGACTTGCACTCTTTGAGTAAAACTTCCCCTTTTTTCCTTAGTTTTTACCCATTTTTAGATATTGGCAGCTGGCAACCCTGGCGGTACGCAAAAATCATGGAACAAAACATTATAGAAGTGAATTTTTGTATCTTATTTGTAATTATTTGTATTTTAATCATTTGGGTGTGTTAGACATAGACATAGACATTTTTATTTTACCAAAAAAAAACATTCAACAAACATCAGAAATAACTAGATAACCGCATTAAGATAAAAACAAACCCTGTCGGTGGCTGTATCTTCTAACCGCCCTTTAATCAAAAATAAAGAAAAAAAATAATAATTATTAATAAATTCTTATTTAAAAAAAAAAGAAGGCAAGGAAAAAAATAAATAAAGAAAACCATTTACACTGTCACACTCTAACCATCCTCTCCCTTCCCTCTTCCTCCCCCCCTTCTTCCTCCCCACTTCCGTCTTCCTCCCCCCAATCTCTAAAAATTATCCTCCTTTTTCAACAAAAAATTCTTTCACTTTTTCTTAAATGAAACTAAGTTATCGGCCGCTCTAATACTATCCGGGAGACCATTCCATACCGAAACCCCTATGTTCTGTAAAGCAAAACTTGACCTTGTTGAATGTCGGATCTCACTGACCAAATGGTCAACATTTCGTGTAGAATATTCATGGTAGAGAGGATTGCGGGAAAATACATTCCAAAAATACTCAGGAGATAACAAATTCAGACACTGATAGACAAACACTGATAACTGATAATCACGCTGCTGCCCAACATTCAGAATGCCAAATTTTTTGTAAGATTGGGCAGTGCTTTCACAATGGCACATCTCTCCGAGTACTCTGATTGCTTTATTCTGAACAATTTGTATCCTTTTATAGTTGCCGATGAAATTACTGACCCATACCGAGCATCCGTACCCAATATAAGGGTCTACAATAGCGCTGTAAATGAGCATGAGGGTTGACAGAGCAAAGGTATACTTTAGTCTTCTCAGTATCCCGAGTCCTCTGGCAGCTTTAGCCGATACTATCTCACTGTGTTTTATCCAGCTGAGATTGCAGTCGATATGAAAACCCAAGCAACGGAGGTCATGTACTTGTTGAATAACCTCAGAGGCATATACAACTACCGAATCCAGTGGGGAAAGAGCCCCATTTCTGCTAAAAATCATGTAACTGGTTTTCTTTGCATTAACAGCGAGGCAACTCACACTCACAAATACGCGGAGACACTGAAGTGCATGGTTAGTTTTTTCAACAGCTTCTTGAACAGACTTTGCAAAAACAGTTATAGCTGTATCATCAGCAAATGAAGTAACAACACCATCACTTATATAATACTACAATGTATCTACATAAACTAGGAACAAGAGAGGTCCCAGTACGGAACCCTGCGGTACACCACAAGTAACAAGCATCAATTCACTGACAATATCTTTGTGCACAACACTTATAGACCTACCAAAAAGATAAGATTCAAACCAACTTAGAGCACCATTTTTAATTCCAAGACTTTTTAACCGCTTCAAAAGTATATTAAAACTAACTGCATCGAACGCTTTCTGTAAATCAATAAATACCGTTAAAGGAACTAAATTTCTTCAGATTCATTATTCAAATTATCTAAAAGGTAATGCATTGCGTGCAACGTTGAGTGACGCTTTGTGAAATCGAATTGACTATTACTAACAAATCCAAAAGAATCTAAATAAGAATAAACTTGGGAATAAATAACTTTTTCAAAAATCTTAGAAAATAAAGGTAAAATTGATTTTGGTATATAGTTTGAGAACTCATTCTTGTCACCTCCTTTGTGAAGTAAAATCCCTTTAGCTTGTTTTAACGCACGTTGAAAGTCACCTTTTCTCACTGATAGGTTCACTAGGTATAGGAGAACCGGTAAGAGGTAAGCACTTACAACTTTAAACGCCTTAAGGTTAAGTCCATCCATTCCAGCAGAGTTTGACTTTATCGACATGACAGTCTTACTTACGTCATTCAGATTACACTCAACAAAATTAAAGGACTGGGATTCACCTCGGTTGTCAAAGAATTCCTGCTCCGAAAACTGGTCACTATTCTTTCCTGCATCGCTAGAAATATCACTACCAATTCTAGAGAAATATTTGCAAAATTCATTTGTAATATCCTTCTCATTGTGGCCACTATGACCGTTAATTTCCACTTTTTCTGGGAATGGTGAAGATTTGCCAGTACCGAGCACATTCTTTATAGTTTGTCACGTACCTTGCATATCACCTTTGTGTTGTTCAAACTTATCAGAATAAAACTGTTTAATTGCAGTTCTGCAAAGGGAATTTACTTTATTATGAACCTTACGAAATGCTTCTCAACTACTATCAGACTCACAATTCAGGTATGCCTTAAACAGGTCATCCCGCACTTGCATTAGGTCAGTAATTTCATCGGTAATCCATGACTTACGGGGGATTCTCTTTCTTTTCTGGATCTCAAGAACAGGACAGTACCTATCATAGATTGGACCAAGAATATCCATAAATTTATCAAATGCTCGAGACGGATCATCATTAATATCCGTCACTTCTTGCCAAGACAGCACACTCACTTCATCCTTGAACTTTTTCAGATTCTCGGCCTTCGTCTCCCGTGAGAGATATTTATCTTTAGCTAGTTTAAGCTTCGAGATGGATCAGATCGTACAAACTGATGGGAGATGATCCGAACCTAGAGTAACTGACACGTCTGAATGGCATTGCGCAATGAGGTCAGACGAAACAAATATATTATCAATTAAAGTTGCCGAATGTTCTGTAATCCATGTCAGAATAGTAACAGTTGGGTAGTACCCATGACAAAGCATCAAGTTCAAAAAATCTAAATTAGGGCCGGTCAGTTTCAGCAGATCGAAGTTGAAATCACCAATAAAAACACACTCGCGATTTCTTCGAAGCACATTAGTCATAAACTGCTCAAAATCACCAAAAAAATCATCCGGAGTAGCACTAGGCGGCCGATAAACCGAAGATATCAAAATCTTTCTTTTATCAATCTGGGCTTCAATAGATAATATTTCCAGCTTACCTTCATTCCAATAACAAAAATCATTCAGAACTGTAAAATTAATACCATTCTTCACAAGAAACGCCAAACCTCCTCCCCTCATTACTGTCCTTTATTTGCCAACAATTTGATACCCCGGAAAAAAAAATGTGACGAGAGAAAATTCTCCTGAGTAAAAAAAGGTTCACAAATCCCAAGAATATCAATATTACCTTTAAAAATTTCAAGAAAATTATTAACATCATGGTGGTTAAAAGATACATAACAGTTCTGAGCAACTTTAAGCCCTGACATACTACGAATATCAAAATCACTAGCAGCTGAATACAGGTATTTACTTTGGCGAAGCAGACTTAAAACATGGCCAGTTAGATCACTGGCTATAGGTACCGAAAGAAGATTCTCAATACGAAACGGTTTACTCTGTAGAAGTTCCAGTCGGGAGCTGGAATAATTTTTATTCATATTGCCGACAGACATCTGAAGAAAAATAAGAGGAATTTTACAATAAAAGGCGCTTTCCACTTATCGACATGCAACACAATTTTAATCAAATACTTTAATACCGGTAAAGAGACATTTAGAAATCCGCGAGACCAAATTTTTACCAAAATATAAACACGCGTTGCATGTCGGTTACCCAACATATCAATTTTACCACAACATGAAGTAAGAAGGTTCGACACTTCAGAAAAATTCGACGTGATGTGACAGTTCCACTGACCAATACATAAATCCATATTTGTCACATTAACTACATTACTATTCATAATATCAACATATCTACTGTGCCTCATCGGCCTAACATTAACTTCAGCTGGATCATTTGCCTTGCGAGATAACAATACGTCATCAATACGAAATGAATTATTTTCAAGCGACTTCAAATACGAAGGGTTAATACACGAAGCGATTAACATTATTTAACTTTGACAACAAATGATTATATGTCCCTGGTTGACGGAGGACAAAACCTATGAATGGAAAACTAATGCTAAACTGCAAAAATAAATGAAAAACCAATGATACGTAACTAAAATTACTACAAGCAGGAATAAACTTATGAAGATATACTAACTAATAATATATGCAAAAAATTATACACGCATCAGAAGATTTCTTCTAGTAAGCAGAGCCTCCGGGGTGAAGAATCGCTAGTTTCACGAACGAAAATTCGACCTTGGTCGGACCATACATACTTGTTCCCAAATTTATCTCTAGCCACATCTAAAATATCACGCTTCTTGCGTGTAAGGTTTTCGCATAAAAAGATACCGCTTTTGCAAGTTTAGGCTTAGCTTTGAAGATGGACTTTGCAATCTCTTTGTTACGGAGCTTCACTATAACTGGCGCTACTCTGTCAGGTATACTTGTCGGGTTGTTATTCAGGCTCAGTCTATTTACACTAATAATATTGGAGTCGGCAATATTTACAAGGCCCATTTTTTCGCGGATCACACTCCGCATGGTATTGTTTATGTCAACCGTAGTGGGCTACTTGAAACCATAAAATAGAAGCGAGTCCAGTTTCCCCTCTTGTTCGAAATCGTCCAGTTTATTTTCTAAACTATGAAGTTTTCCTTCAAGTAAATCAATCTGATGCTTGATTCCTTTGAGGGATTTTTTCAGAAGCAAAAATTTGGGGTGTATTCCACAGTGATTGCATCACAGATTTCAGAGACAATAATTTCCGTCAAAAAATTACCAACCCCTCGTTCATTTGATTTTTCCTGTACCTTGCGCTGAATATCCTTCCTAATGTTCTCTTTCATTTGAGCGATTTCCTGCTCAGAAAATAAATATGGGGTATCCTGTTAAACCCCATATTTTTGGTATGGTATAATACTCATTACATAAGGTCATAACACCTAGGATATACAGGCCGTCATTACATAAGGTCATAACGCCTTGGGCGTACAGACCGGAGTTACATAAGGTCATAACACTATTGGGTGTATAGACTACCATTACGTAAGTTCATAACACCTTGGGTGTATAGACCGTCATTACATAGGGTCACAGCACCTTGGGTGTACAGACCGTCATTAAACAAGGTCATAAGGCCTTGGGCGTACAGACCGGCATTACATAAGGTAATAACACCTCGGGTGTACAGGACACCATTACATAAGGTCATAACGCCTTGGGCGTACAGACCCTCATTACATAGGGTCAAAACACCTTGGGTATACAGACCGTCATTAAATAAGATCATAACGCCTTGGGCGTACAGACCGGCATTACATAAGGTAATAACACCTTGGGTGTACAGGCCACCATTACATAAGGTCATAACGATTTGGGAGTACAGACCCTCATTACATAAGGTTATAATGCTTTGGGAATACAGACCGCCATTATATAAGGTCACGGTGCCTTGAACGTACGTACCGTCATTTCATAGTATTGTACCGACTACAGCGCTGGTCTATAGGTCTGTTCTGGCATGGAGTAAGTTTTTCTGGTGATTAGAGTTGAATTTACTTCCAGCGTCTAATTACAAATATGCTATGCTAGCTGGATAACAGCATATACTGATAACATTGAAGAAAATATCGTTTCAAAACATAGTACTTTCTTTGACCCTTTCGGCATCCCGGACCGAGCGAGAGCTTACAAATGTCAAGACGCATTTTCAGCTTCACAGGCACCACGCATAAACCCAAAGCTCATTTTGTTACCATTAACTGCATAAGTAGAGGACATAAAGTTCATATCAGTTGACAGAAAGTCATTCTTGGCCTTAGATTCTTCCACACGAGTGACTCTGAGCATGCTATCATACAGTGACCTCACATTAGGTACTGTCATAAAGATCTTAAAGGCAGAGAACGTCTCTCCTGACACTATCCCAAAGACTGATAAAGTTCTTGGATTCTGTTAATAGATGTCAGCAGCATCTTTCAAATATTCTTTCTAGAGCGTACTCAAAATTGATGTTTACGAGAAGAGATACTGTCTCGAACTCAATTCCTGACTTGTCTTAGGAGATTAGGAATAAACCGAGATTATTATCTCTGGAAAGTATATCATGTTTTCCGCTGACTTTAAAGACCTAACTCATAGAATGAGGTTAGGGTTCACTTTCAAAAACGAAATCTATCAGTTCAAAGTGCCATCTTGAGCTATAGCCATCTTCAAACCATCCAATTGCATGCTTACATGAATAAATAGATTCTGCACAATTACCAAAAGTCAAGGAGGCACACTTGTGCCTCTTTAAAGAGGCGACCCACCACAATGTTAAGCAATTTCCGGTCCTAGCGGTCGGAGAGAGACGGCGGTGATCGCATTTTGTAGCCTAAGCTCAAACTAAGAAACATGAAAAATTTCACCCCCTCCGACTTTATCTTAATGGGGGAAAGTGGGCCGGAAGTTTTGACCCTCCCACCACAGCCCCCTTTAACGTTGTCCAATCAGGCTGAAATTTAGAGGATGAGCTTTCCTAGGACCTGGGAGCTTATCCTCAAAATGTCAGCTCAATCCGATCACTCCTTCACTGTTTTCCAAAAATCAAATATATCCACTTAATGCTCATCAATTTTTTTTTTGTTAGCCACGCCTAAAGGCCACAGTTGGCAACGGATCTGGATGAATGAGGACTCATTCTAAGCGGAATTCGACCTGTTAGAAAGTGGGAGATTTTCAGACCGAAAAAATTATCCCCCGAATTTACATTTACGAAAAACCTCGTTTTCCTATAAGAGCTCATGTTAATTTTCCCCACCACAGGCCCCCTTTAACGTTGTCTGATCGGGCTGAAATCTAGAGGATAAGCTTTTCTAGGGCCTGGGAACTTATCCTCAAAATTTAATGTCAATCCAATCACTTCTTCCCTGTTTTCCAAAAACCAAATATCAAGTTATTTTTTTTTACCTGACACGCCTACAGGCGACAGTTGGCAACGGATCCGGGTGAACGAGGACTCATTCGAAGCGGAATTCGACCTGTTAGGGCCTTTTGATATTTTCAGACCGAAAAAATTATCCCCCAAATTTACAGTTACGAAAAACCTCGTTTTCCTATAAGAGCCCATGTTAATTTTTGAAATTCCTAAAAGCATAGTATTTCATTATTAAATTAGATCAAAATAATCCTCTTAACCTGACAAGACCAACTGCAAACTTCCAAAAATTCCAGCCCTTTCCCAGAAGTTCTTTTTGTCGAAAAACGAAAATTTTACTTTGTATTTGCTAGCGTCGAAAATAGATTGCAGAGACTAAAAATAATTTACCAAGAATCTCTGGTGGTACAGTAGTCACTATTCCGTCTGTCATGCGGAAGACCCGGGTTCGATTCCCCGTCAGAGTAAATTTTTTTATATATTGAATTTAAAGTAGTATCTCTTAAATTTAAAGTTTAAAAAAAGAAACTCAGTTTCTTTTTTAAATCCAATCTATTAAATCCTTCGGCTCAACAGGCGTCTCCAGAAGAATATCAGAGTCGGCCTTCAGCTTACAGGTAAGTCTCCACTGCTTTGATAACATGCCGTATACCCGCATGCTCGAAGAAAAGTTGAAAAAAGACAATCTTACTGTGCATTTGATTTGAGTATTCAGGAATTAAAAGCCTTAACAAAAGAATCTTCAAAAGCGGGGGGTTTGGGGGGCGGCAGCCCCCAACTTTAACTCCTGACACGATCAGCTAACAGTTAGTCAAGCAATAATAAGTAATAAACTGTACAAAAACGTGCAGAAATTATTTGAAAAAACTACGTTTTCTAAAGAGTTAAAGAGGCTGAGTCACAAGTTCGAACCTTAAAACGTACAGGGATTAGGAGGTTCAGTTGGGGGGCTGCCGCTCCCCAAAACCCCTGCTTTTGCAGCCTCTTTTGTTAAGATTTTGATTTTGGGGGTCTGCCGCCCCCCTCAACCCCCGCTTTTTCCCTTGCAAAGAAATTCTTTGTGACACGAACGAAGTCTGCTTGAATTTTTTACCGTAAGAACATCCTATTGCATCTCTTTGATTAGAAACAGTACTGAGCCTGTTTGCTGGATTTTTTACAGGAGATTTTTCCCTAACCGATAACAAGCTATAATGTGATGAACTTAACAATTTTGAACAGTAAAAACAGGGAACAGAAGAAGGGCTCAGCACAAACAAGCAGTTTAGGTTCAGGTAGGTTCAGGTTCTTATATTTTTCCATCATACATAATCACACTGAATACATGACTTTACCTGGCACAGAGACAAGTTTGTAGTTATAACTGTAACATACTGAGTTTTCATTGCTAAATTCTCTGAAGATTTAAAAACAAATGTCATTGAAACAGTTTCATTCGTGTTGGTACGACCAACTGATTGCAGGCTATAGGACTTAAGAAATCTTAACAAAAGAGGCTGCAAAAGTGGGGGTGGCGGCCCCCCAACTGAACCTCCTAATACCTGTACGTTTTAAGGTTTGAACTTGTGACTCAACCTCTTTAACTCTTTAGAAAACGTAGTTTTTTTCAAATAATCATTAGTACAGAACAATGTAAAGACCATTATGATTCTCCAGCACAGACTGGAGAATCCAGCACAGACGCTCAGCATGGGTTCATGCTGAGCGAGAAATCAAGAATTGCAACCTATGCGACGGATCAGATTTCTCGGGTTTCTGGTAGATCTGGTGGTAAAGAGGGTGTACCTAACCCCGGAAAAGATTCAGAACTTGATACATGCAATCAAGGCAGCTCTGGAAAAATCACATACCTCAATAGGGCAACTGATGAAGCTGATTGGACTCATCAATGCGGGCTCAAGAGTAATTTCTTTCAAGAGACTATATCTCAGGAAATGTCAGTTACTAAAGCTCAGATTGTAGGACAGGTCTTGGAACAACATAGATTTAAACATCCTAATTACGACAGAGATGAAAGAGGCATTTTCACCGTTGCTGAACAAAGATTGGCTAAGTCAAGGCCTTCCTCTCAAGCCCCCTATTGTTTCCAAAACAATATTCACTGACAGCGCAACCTACGGGCGGGGTGGCTATCTAGAGGACCCACTTCAAGACACTTCGGGGACTTGGTCTCCAGAAGAGAAATCTCTTCATATAAATTGCCTCGAGATGACAGCCGTAGCCAACACAATCAAAGCCTTTGCGGAGGAGCTAAGAAACAAGGTAGTCATGGTAGCGACGGACAACTCGACTGTAGTCAATTACATAAGCAAAGAGGGTGGAATCCGTTCTTTCTCCCTAGAGGAGGAATCCATAAAGCTCTTCAAGATTACGATGGCCCTGAACGTTCACTTGAGGGCAAGACACATCGCCAGATCACTCAATTTAGTGGCCGACACACTGTCACGAGAAGGAAAAGGTCTGCCCACGGAATGGAGTCTCAACGAGAGTGCCTTCAGAGCCCCGTCAAAAGAGTATGGATTGCCAGAAGTCGATCAATTCACGACTCGATTGAACCGGAAGATCGACGGATATTTCTAACCAGTTCCAGATTCTCTTGCGATCGGCACAGGTGCCCTTGTCCGCGATTGGTCGAACAAACTCAGCTATGCCTTCCCTCCATTTGCCCTGATCCCAAAGGTTCTGGAGAAGGTTTGAAAGTCTGTGAACTGCCGAATAACGCTAATTGCTCCGCGATGGCCTCGCCAAGCTTGGTACACGAATCTTCTCAACATGCTAGTATATTTGCCTATACCCCTCGGAGATCAGTCAGATCTCCTCCAGCAAGGTCGACTTCGCCACCCAGCACTAAGGAATCTAAATTTACACGGCTGGATGATATTGAGCTTGGACTCGAAAAGACATGTATTTCTAAGGAATCAGCCCGTGCAATTGCCCGGCCCAGCGACGATCTACCATTGAATTGTACAATGGAAAATGGCAAGTGTTCGTGGGTGGGTGTAGTGAAAGGAAGATTAATCCTCTCGAAACCAGTACTCAGACAGTTGCAAAATTCATGATATATCTAAAGACTGGTCGAAACCATGCACCATCAACGATAGAAGGTTATAAAGCAGCAATACGCGGAACGCTAGCTCTAGCTAGAGGAACAAATATCAGCAAAGACACTTGTTTGACGAAAATGATACAGAATTTTTGGCACGAGTCACCGCGGACACAACATGATATTCCTGCTTGGGATCTTGGCCTTGTTCTAAGGTATTTTAGAACTTCACGATTTATTAACTTGTGGAACATTGATATGAAAGATCTTACTCTTAACTGCCATCGCATCGCATTACTGCCATCGCATCTGGTTGTCGAAGGAGTAAAATTCATGCCTTGTCCTTCAGTACAGCACAATTTTCGGATAACTCAGTAAGTCTCAGGTTTCTCCCTTCGTTTAGACCCAAAACTGTGAAGCCTGGTGAGATACCTTCTCCTATCCTTCTTCCCTCGCTAGATGTAGATCCAGCTTTGTGTCCAGTGATAATACTATTGGTCTACGCACAGCGAACGGCTAACGTGGCGGTCAGAAAAGGGAGAAAAAGGTTCTTCATTCCTTTTTCTAAAACAGCACCACTAGAGGTGGCAGCTGGAACCATTTCTTCTTGATAAAGCAGGCCATAACTATGGCATATGAGGCAGCAAAAGAAGAGTGTAGAAAAGGGAAAGCACACGACACAAGGTCCATGGCGGCGTCATGAGCGCTATCAAAATCAGTACCACTTGCTGATATAATGAGTGCTGCTGGCTGGTCTTCGGAGTCTACTCCCAGACAACACTACCTTCATGAAATAGAAGATCGAACCGATGCTCTACATTTCGTTGCGGTTCAGACAGTTTTATAGTTTATACATTTGAATATTTGAGTTTGAAAATAAATTTTATATTAGTCGATTTATGAACCCACCACCAAATCGGTTAGAATCTAAGCTTTTGTTAATAGATGTACCAGCGTATGAGGTAATGGCGACGCCAGAACAGAACTTTCAAATGAAAGTTCACTTTGGCTAGCCGATGCTTACCTCATACGTTGGTACATAGAGTCCCTCCCTCCTCCCCGCTCATAGAGAGTTAAGGAATTATAAGGGATTTAGTTCAAAACCGAAACTGATTTATTCGGCCATGTGAGAAGAATTTCGGAGGATTTGTGATGTCTTAACCCCGTTCTTTGTATTGCAAAACCGGAGAAAGCTTTTGTTAATAGATGTACCAACGTATGAGGTAAGTATTGGCTAGAAAAACTGAACTTTCCTTCGAAAGTTCGGTTTTAGCTAACAGCTATCTCTATTCGGTCGAAATGTGATAGAAGAGCTTTCCTGCGCAATATCAGCATTAAGAATATCTTCAGCTCGGAACAGATTATTTTTCAAGGTCTTTAGTTTCTCACCACAACTCGCTAACATAACTTGGCGCAATACGACTTCTATAAAAAAAAAAAAAAACTAGCAGTGAAAATATAACGACTTTTAACAATTAGAGAGAAAATTAGAGAGAAAATTCATTTTTATTAAATATCAATATTCACAAAAAAACAGATCAAATAGACCTACCACGTGAAAATCTATACAGATTTGTTTGTGGCAGGACTCACTATTTTACTCACTCATATATATATATATATATATATATATATATATATATATATATATATATATATATATATAATATATATATATATATATATATAATATATATATATATATATATATATATATATATATATATATATATATATATTGAAAAAACCTTACTCACATATATACTGAAAAAAATGATGCAATCATATAAATAAATAAGAAATAAACCTCATGGGAACCGCGAACCAATACTTATACAAGACAGAAGACAGAATACAGCACACACTATTAAGCAATATCGTCTATAGACCATAAACCACGTGGTAACGAATCACTAGCGAGACGCACATAAATCCGACCTTGATCAGACCACACTTGTTTACTCCCATATCTATCACGTGCTAAGTTCAGAACGTCACGTCTTCGTTTCGTCAGATTTTCGGACACAAAAACACCAGTGCGAGCTAATTTTGACTTTTCTTTAAAAACCTTAGAAGCATGGTCTTTAGAATTGAATGTTACAACTACAGAAGCAATTGCATCCTGTTTACTATTACCTTTGCTTAGATATAATCTTTTAACTTCGATCATATCTTGATTTGATATTTCTAGCTCCATTTTCTTTGTCACTTTATCAAGAGGTACCGACTTCCAGTCACTATTGGAAGGTTGTTTAACCCCATTGAACATGAGACTATTTAATGTCTCTTCTTGTTCACTCTCATCAAGCTTTTGTGTTCAATGGATTTTTGTCTAATCAGTTTTTAAAGATTTTTTTTCTTCCTGGGATACCCTAAGCCTCCATATTTTCTCCTAACCACCCTTAGTTCTCTACATACGAGTTTATGATGGGCAAAGGGAGGGATAGGATCAAAAATTCGTCTTGGTGGAAGTGACTTATTTTGAATAAAGGCTAAACTGTTCCTCGGGTCAAAATTCAAAGAAAGTCGTATTTCAGTTACGACTAGCGTATCACCTTTTTTCTCTTATTTCTTCCATAAATGAAAGAAGCCTAATGGAAAGTCATTTGGGTAATTTTGTTGTCAATTTGTTTTTCATTAAGTCAGAGGGCGAGCTTTAAGAAAAAAGTGCCATATGGCACGATAAATGATAAACTTTGGTGCCTATCTCAGTTTTTTCACCAGGGCTAGCAGCCTCCAGGATGGTTAGAGGCGGGTGATTAAATGCTCATTTGGCATATATTTTATACTTTTATTGGATTTTCTATAGAATCATTGTTGCAGAAGCAGAAGGAATTACATATGGTACAAAAAATATCAACTGTCGGTGCCATTTTTTCTCCAACACTAGCAGTTGCATTTAGGATGTATGAAGATTAGGGGAATCATATCAATTGACTATTTTTTTGGTATATCCAGTTTTTATAAGATCGCTATGGCTGCACCTCAAAAATTGCCCAATGGTGTAAAACATAGTATTTTGTCACTACCTTCAAAATTGATGACACTGACAGGGGTTAAAAAGCTGATTAGACAATCCGTAGAATCAACTTGTCAAGAAGATTCCTCAATCGATTGGTCTCTTAGGCACCGTTCGAAATGTAACGTTGTCAAACGGATTGATCATATTTTATACTTAAACTGGGAAAATACGTGAGGTCTAGAAAAAATGCTTTTGTTATCATTTAGATGCTGATCAACAAGGCTGTATCTGTGGAAGGCTAGGGGGTTTGAGCCCCCTCTCCCTCAAAATGTTTGTCCAATTCGTAAAAAGAATGCAAAATTGAACATAAACAAATTTTGATGCGTTTTTTAATTTTATTTTGTACCCCCCTAAAAACACTCCCCCCTCCTGAACAAAAATCCTTGATATGGTCCTGGTGATCAATTAACTTATGCAAGGATCTCTATACTGCTCACCTATTTTAGTACGAGATTAGTGCGGGTAAAAAGCACTTAGGGATAACATCTGCAGGGTATACAAGACTCGAAGCTTAGTTAGACCTTCTTAGGATTGGTATTATAAAAAAGTATTCCTTCATGTGAACACAGGTCCTGCAGATTCGCTGTGGGTTTGATTTTAGATAGGCAATAGGGGATCCATAGTTTGAATTTAGCAGCAGCAGCCGCACACTGCAGGGCCTGGAATTTGATTCCGGTGCTGAGATTATGCTAAAGCGTATCAATATTAATCTAAACAACAAGAAGAAACGAATTTCCAAATAAGCCGATTTTGAGATCTTTGCCCCTTGATTTAGGGGGTCCTTCCTTTTTTAGGATTCTTTTCTCTGACCAAGGGTCATTATTTTGTCGCTTGAACAGCAACAAACATATTCAAACGTCATTGCCTGATACAAGTTGTTTTTTCCTCTATGATACACGGTGCAGAAGACGTTGCAACAGTAGTGGCAGCTGCTATTTGTAATCATAAAATCACGCATGGCAACAGGTTTGAAAGTATACCTTAACATCAAAGGAAATATTTCACAGAGATTAGAAGAGTTATAGAAGTGAATGGGCTTTTCTAGTCTGGATTCATTTCTATAAATCTCTTCCGGAATGGGATTTTCCACCACTAATCATAGCCTATAAGATTTGTGAAGACTGGTTCTATTTGGGAGACTAAATCTTATTTCGCTCAGCTTATATATATGACCTATTACACCCAACCTCTAATCCAATATTTATTGACAATATTATTAATAGCTATTTCAAAACTGGGGATCATAATTTAGGGGATAGTATCTAATTTAAGTACTGCATATCTATTTGGTAAATCACACAATAACGATTAATTACGTAATTTGTCTCTTATCTGGAAATTTCCTTGTAAGGGCCTTGAGAACTAAATTTTTATTCATTGTGTTTTGGATAGATAATCGTTCGTTAAAATTGGCGAAAATTGAGTGCTGTGTATTTTCCAAAACATCCTTTAGGATGTTTTGGAAATTACCAAAACAATTATCATCACACTGAGAAGGAGTGTGATGGTATAATAGGTAAATCATAATAGAACGACAATGTAAAACAAGCAATCCACAGAAATCGCACGGGGCCTTAGCTCCCAATCCAAATCATAAATTTTCTTAAATTTCTGGAAACTTATAATTCAAATTATCAGATAATCCTTTTTATTAAAATTACGCCACCTCCAAAGTTTTTATTTTCTTACTTCCTCTTCCCCAATACCAAAAATAACTCCTGTGTCTGTTTTTGGCCTAATTGTATTTTAATTTAGCATTAACTATCTTAAATCTTTAGATAAGTGTTCTAGTGTATATAAGCATGGCTGTACTTGACACCCTACCTGCCTTTCATAAGATCCACGTATTTTCCGATAGGAAACACGAATCCCCTCCGAAGTCCTTTTTAAGAGCCCTTTATAGGGTTTTCACCCGCAGGATAAGTTTGTAGAGGCATTAACATAAATGCGTATTAATGTATGCCTGTCACATTTGCCTCTAATACATTGAGTAAATCAACAAAAAACATATTTTTTCAATTGAAAGTAAAAAGTAGTATTAAAACTTATAACTAAAAGAAATTGTTCTGTATACGAGGAGGGACTGCTTCTTCCTCAACCCTCACTGTTTACGCTAAAATCATAATGTTCTTAAAAAATTCTTCTCATCCAAAGTTAACGGCCCTTGTGTTTGAGTAGTCTTTCTTAAAGAATCAGGACGAAGACTCAAACTTAAGCGCGATATATATATATATATATATATATATATATATATATATATATATATATATATATATATATATATATATATATATATATATATATATATATATATATATATATATATATATATATATATATATATATATATATATATATATAATATATATATATATATATATATATATATATATATATATATATATATATATATGTATATATATATATATATATATATATATATATATATATATATATATATATATATATATATATATATATATATATATATACATTTATATATATATATATATATATATATATATATATATATATATATATATATATATATATATATATATATATATATATATATATATATCTATATATATATATATATATATATATATATATATATATATATATATATATATATATATATATATATATATATATATATATATATATATATATATATATATATATATATATATATATATATATATATATATATATATATATATATGATATTCTATATATATATATATATATATATGGATTCCTATTGTCGCTTGTTTTCTAACTGCGGACAGTTTGAGACACTTTGCTGTCTTTTCATAGTCTTTTCGAAGATATTTAATTACAAAGCAAGTCCGATTTTTAGCAGCGATATGTACTAAGCTTCAAACTTTTGATTTTCTTTTTTAAGGGTTTTGAATTGTTGTAATCCCTTGATAAACTATATACAAATATTTTTGCAATTACCGGTTTTTTGCTCTTGACGCAATTTACTGTCTTTTCACACAACGATTTCTAACAACGAAATGCACTAGACTTGAAGCTTTTGGTTTTATTTTTTAAGGTTTTTAATTGTTGTAATCCCTTGTCAAAATAAAGAATCATCCTTTGTAATAATTGCAAATTTTCAGTTTTTTGGGCCTTCCTACTGACATTATATAACTGGATGCGTTCAGATCGGATGTGTGTAAGCTTAACCACGTAGCTTGTTGATTTTATCAAACAAAAAATAAGCTAATTCTAAAATTTTCAGGTATTTTTCTAGTTTGAATTAAAACACTAAAATTATTTCTCAAGCAGTGTAAATATTTTTGCAGTATGCATAATAACCTTAGCGATTCTGAACTGAACTTAAAACATTTTTCAACTTTTTTTCATGTCTTAAGATTGCTTATGCTTACAAGAAAAATAATTCAGTAGTGATGTTTTTTGTTTTTGACACGTTTTTGGATTTTGGTTACATCAGACAATTTAGCAATGGCCTTTGATTTAACTGCCCGTATTGGTGTTGTCGCAATTGATAGTCCAGTTTGTCAATTTTCACATCTTATCATGTTTGATAGTTCAGGTGTTGGTTCTAAAGAATCATCATTTATAGTAACTGCAGCTGCAAATTTTCGCTTTTCGGCCTTCCAACGGACAACATATCAGAGGCAACGCTGTAGCGTTGCCTATAGTAAAGGCCATACGGCTCCAATGTTGTATTATTATTTATTATTTTTTTCCCAGAGGCATTTCATATGGAAGGGGTCGTCGTAGAAGCTTCAAAGGGGGCTCATTCGATTGGAAATCGAGAGTTCTAGTGCCCTTTTTAATAGTCGAAAATGATTGGAGGGCAACTAGCCCCCCCACGCCCATCATTCCCCAAAACACATCCAATCAAAATTTTGAGATAACCATTTTGTTAAGCATAGTTGATTTGCAAATAGAAAATATATTTTTGAGGAGGATACTCCCCAAACCCTCAGGGCAAGGGTTTTAAGTTTTGCCCTGGGGGCATATAAGGTTTTTATAGAAGGCGTTGTCGTATAAACTTCAAAACAGGCTCATTCGATTGGAAATTAAAGAGCTAGTGCCCTTTTTAATAGTCAAAAGTGATTGGAGTGTAACTAGCCCCCCTCCCCCCACGCTCATCATTTCCCCAAACACATCCAATCAAAATTTTCAGATAGCCATTTTGTTCAGAGTAGTTGATTTCCAGATAGAAAATATATTTTTGAGGAGGACACTCCCCCCAACCCTCAGGGAAAGGGTTTTAAGTTATGCCCTGGGGGAATATAAGGTTTTATATTAGGCGTTGTCGTAGAAACTTCCAAAACAGGCTCATTCGATTGGAAATTAAAGGGCTAGTGCCCTTTTTAATAGTCGAAAATGATTGGAGGGCAACTACCCCCCCCCACGCCAATCATTCCCCCAAACACATCCAATCAAAATTTTGAGATAGCCATTTTGTTCAGCGTAGTTGATTTCCAGATAGAAAATATATTTTTGAGGAGGATACTCCCCCACTATCCTCAGGACAAAGGTTTTAAGTTATGCCCTGGGGGCATGTAAGGTTTTTATAGAAGGCGCTGTCGCAGAAACTTCAAAACAGGCTCATTCGATTGGAAATTAAAGGGCTAGTGCCCTTTTTAATAGTCAAAAGTGATTGGAGTGTAACTAGCCCCCTTCCCCCCCACGCCCATCATTTCCCCAAACACATCAAATCAAAATTTTCAGATTGCCATTTTGTTCAGCGTAGTTGATTTCCAGATAGAAAATATATTTTTGAGGAGGACACTCCCCACAACCCTCAGGGCAAGAGTTTTAAGTTATGCCCTGGGGGAATATAAGGTTTTTATAGAAGGCGTTGTCGTAGAAACTTCAAAACAGGCTCGATTGGAAATTAAAGGGCTAGTGCCCTTTTTAATAGTCAAAAGTGATTGGAGTGCAAGTAGCCCCCCCCCCCACGCCCATCATATCCCCAAACACATCCAATCAAAATTTTGAAATAGCCATTTTGTTCAGCATAGTTTATTCCAGATAGAAAATATATTTTTGAGGAGGACACTCCCCAAGAACCTTCAGGGCAAGAGTTTTAAGATATGGTTTTTATAGAAGGCGTTGTCGTAGAAACTTCAAAAAAGACTCATTCGATTGGAAATTCAAAGGGATAGTGCCCTTTTAATAGTCGAAAGTAATTGGAGGGCAACTAGCCCCCCCCCCAAGCACATCATTCCCCCAAAGACATCCAATCAAAATTTTGAGATAGCCATTTTGTTCAGCGTAGTTGATTTTCGGATAGAAGACATGTTTTTGAGGAGGACAATCCCCCACGACCCTCAGGGCAAGGGTTTTAAGTTATGCCCTGGGGGCATATAAGGTTTTTATAGAATGGCGTTGTCATAGAAACTTCAAAAAAGGCTCATTCGATTGGAAATTCAAAGGGATAGTGCCCTTTTTAATAGTCAAAAGTGATTGGAGTACAAATGGGAGGATAGGTCTGTCCAACCCCGTAATATCCTCGCAATTGAAGCGCAAATGGCAGGACAGCTCTATAAACTGCTTGTGAATGGTTATCTCTTGTGTAAAGTTATTTTAATTTATTATATTAGTTTTCTTATGTTAATAAGTTTTAGACAATAGAAAACTAAAGGTCATAAGGGCAATAAGGTTTTGATGTTTTATTGTTTTTTAGTCGTGCACTAAGAATTAGTGAAAACAGGGCCACCAACGGGAAGGTTGTGCACAGCCAGCCCCCTCCGCCCAACCTTTAGGATTAAAGCCGACCCTCTAATATCCCCCCATTTATAGCGCAAATGTGAGGATAGCCTTATATAGTGCTTGTTAATTATTATCTCTTTTGTAAAGTTATTTTAGTTTTTTTAATTAATTTTTTTCTGTTACTAAGTTTTAGACAATAGAAAACATAAGGTCAAAAATACCATAAGGCTTTAATGTTTTATTGGGTCTTTTTCTAAAAACTCCTGATTTTGTTGTGTACAGCCAGCCCCGTCCGCCCACCCCTTAGCATTAAATCCGACCCCCTCCTCCCATTTGCAGCGCAAATTGGAGGATAGGTTTATGTACTGCAACGATTATATAATTCTTTATAGATACTAAAAGAATTTTTTTTTCTGTTTGTAGATTTGCTTCCATATAAAAGGATTTTCTCATTGCCATAAAGGCAATAAGGTTTCGATGTTTTATTGTTTTTTTTAGTTGTGCAAAAAGTTGTGTAAAAAAAAAAATTTGAGATAGACATTTTGTTAAAATAGTTCAAAGTTCTGATAACAAAAAACTCCGGTGTCAACACAGCCCACCAGGGCCCGGGGGTAGGCGTTTTAAGTTATGCCCTGGGGTATAAATTATTAAGGGGGATTTATAACTTATGGGAAGGGTTTTTGTGTGGGAAGAAAAAAACCCCTCAGAAGCAACGCTGTAGCGTTGCCTATAGTAAAGGCCATACGGCTCCAATGTTTTATTATTATTTAACATTTTTTTTTCCAGAGGCACTTCATATGGAAGGGGTCGTCGTAAAAGCTTCAAAGGGGGCTCATTCGATTAGAAATCGAGAGTTCTAGTGCTCTTTTTAATAGTAAAAAGGATTAGAGGGCAACTAGCCCCCCCCCACGCCCATCATTCCCCCAAACACATCCAATCAAAATTTTGAGATAGCCATTTTGTTCATCGTAGTTGATTTCCAGATAGAAAATATATTTTTGAGGAGTCCCCCACAACCCTCAGGGCAAGGGTTTTAAACTATGCTCTGGGGGCATATAAGGTTTTTATAGAAGGCGTTGTCGTAGAAACTTCAAAACATGCTCATTCGATTGGAAATTAAAGAGCTAGTGGCATTTTTAATAGTCGAAAGTGATTGGAGTGTAACTAGCCCCCCTCTCCCCCACGCTCATCATTTCTCCAAACACATCCAATCAAAATTTTCAGATAGCCATTTTGTTCAGAGTAGTTGATTTCCAGATAGAAAATATATTTTTGAGGAGGACACTCCCCCCCCAACCCTCAGGGCAAGGGTTTTAAGTTATGCTATGGGGGCATATAAGGTTTTCATATTAGGCGTTGTCGTAGAAACTTCCAAAACAGGCTCATTCGATTGGAAATTAAAGGGCTAGTGCCCTTTTTAATAGTCGAAAATGATTGGAGGGCAAGTACCCCCCCCCCACGCCAATCATTCCCCCAAACACATCCAAGCAAAATTTTGAGATAACCATTTTGTTCAGCGTAGTTGATTTCCAGATAGAAAATATATTTTTGAGGAGGATACTCCCCCACTACCCTCAGGAAAAAGGTTTTAAGTTATGCCCTTGGGGCATGTAAGGTTTTTATAGAAGGCGTTGTCGCAGAAACTTCAAAACAGGCTGATTCGATTGGAAATTAAAGGGCTAGTGCCCTTTTTAAAAGTCGAAAGTGATTGGAGTGTAACTAGCCCCCTTCCCCCCACGCCCATCATTTCCCCAAACACATCAAATCAAAATTTCAGATTGCCATTTTGTTCAGCGTAATTGATTTCCAGATAGAAAATATATTTTTGAGGAGGACACTCCCCCACAACCCTCAGGGCAAGAGTTTTAAGTTATGCCCTGGGGGAATATAAGGTTTTTATAGAAGGCGTTGTCGTAGAAACTTCAAAACAGGCTCGATTGGAAATTAAAGGACTAGTGCCCTTTTTAATAGTCGAAAGTGATTGGAGTGCAACTAGCCCCCCCCCACGCCCATCATATCCCCAAACACATCCAATCAAAATTTTGAGATAGCCATTTTGTTCAGCATAGTTTATTCCAGATAGAAAATATATTTTTGAGGAGGACACTCCCCAAGAACCCTCAGGGCAAGAGTTTTAAGATATGGTTTTTATAGAAGGTGTTGTCGTAGAAACTTCAAAAAAGACTCATTCGATTGGATATTCAAAGGGATAGTGCCCTTTTAATAGTCGAAAGTAATTGGAGGGCAACTAGCCCCCCCCCCCAAGCACTTCATTCCCCCAAAGACATCCAATCAAAATTTTTAGATAGCCATTTTCTTCAGCGTAGTTGATTTTCGGATAGAAAACATGTTTTTGAGGAGGACAATCCCCCACGACCCTCAGGGCAAGGGTTTTAAGTTATGCCCTGGGGGCATATAAGGTTTTTATAGAATGGTGTTGTCATAGAAACTTCAAAAAAGGCTCATTCGATTGGAAATTCAAAGGGATAGTGCCCTTTTTAATAGTCAAAAGTGATTGGAGTACAAATGGGAGGATAGGTCTTTCCAACCCCGTAATATCCTCGCAATTGAAGCGCAAATGGTAGGACAGCTCTATAAACTGCTTGTGAATGGTTATCTCTTGTGTAAAGTTATTTTAATTTATTATATTAGTTTTCTTATGTTAATAAGTTTTAGACAATAGAAAACTAAAGGTCATAAGGGCAATAAGGTTTTGATGTTTTATTGTTTTTTAGTCGTGCACTAAGATTAGTGAAAACAGGGCCACCAACGGGAAGGTTGTGCACAGCCAGCCCCCTCCGCCCACCCTTTAGGATTAAAGCCGACCCCCTAATAACCCTCCATTTATAGCGCAAATGTGAGGATAGCCTTATATAGTGCTTGTTAATTATTATCTCTTTTGTAAAGTTATTTTAGTTTTTTTAATTAATTTTTTTCTGTTACTAAGTTTTAGACAATAGAAAACATAAGGTCAAAAATACCATAAGGCTTTAATGTTTTATTGGGTCTTTTTCTAAAAACTCCTGATTTTGTTGTGTACAGCCAGCCCCGTCCGCCCACCCCTTAGCACTAAATCCGACCCCCTCCTCCCATTTGCAGCGCAAATTGGAGGATAGGTTTATGTACTGCAACGATTATATAATTCTTTCTAGATACTAAAAGAATTTTTTCTGTTTGTAGATTTGCTTCCATATAAAAGGATTTTCTCATTGCCATAAAGGCAATAAGGTTTCGATGTTTTATTGTTTTTTTTAGTTGTGCAACAAGTTGAGTAAAAAAAAAATTTGAGATAGACATTTTGTTAAAATAGTTCAAAGTTCTGATAACAAAAAACTCCGGTGTCGACACAGCCCATCAGGGGCCGGGGGTAGGCGTTTTAAGTTATGCCCTGGGGTATAAATTATTAAGGGGGATTTATAACTTGTGGGAAGGGTTTTTGTGTGGGAAGAACAAAACCCCTCAGAAGCAACGCTGTAGCGTTGCCTATAGTAAAGGCCATACGGCTCCAATGTTTTATTATTATTTGATATTTTTTTTTCCAGAGGCACTTCATATGGAAGGGGTCGTTGTAAAAGCTTCAAAGGGGGCTCATTCGATTAGAAATCGAGAGTTCTAGTGCTCTTTTTAATAGTAAAAAGGATTAGAGGGCAACTAGCCCCCCCCCCCCAAGCCCATCATTCCCCCAAACACACCCAATCAAATTTTGAGATAGCCATTTTGTTCATCGTAGTTGATTTCCAGATAGAAAATATATTTTTGAGGAGTCCCCCACAACCCTCAGGGCAAGGGTTTTAAACTATGCTCTGGGGGCATATAAGGTTTTTTATAGAAGGCGTTGTCGTAGAAACTTCAAAACACGCTCATTCGATTGGAAATTAAAGAGCTAGTGGCATTTTTAATAGTGGAAAGTGATTGGAGTGTAACTAGCCCCCCTCCCCCGCCCCACGCCCATTATTCCCTCAAACACATCCAATCAAAATTTTGAGATATCCATTTTGTTCAGCGTAGTTTATTCCAGATAGAAAATATATTTTTGAGGAGGATACTCCCCCTAAACCCTCAGGGCAAGGGTTTTAAGTTATGCCCTGGGGGCATATAAGGTTTTTATAGAAGGCGTTGTCGTAGAAACTTCAAAACAGGCCCATTCGATTGGAAATTAAGGAGCTAGTGCCCTTTTTAATAGTGGAAAGTAATTGGAGTGTAAAGAGCCCCCCTCCCCCCACGTCCATCATTTCCCCAAAAACATCCAATCACAATTTTCAGATAGCCATTTTGTTCAATGTAGTTGATTTCCAGATAGAAAATATATTTTTGAGGAGGACACTCCCCCACAACCCTCAGGGCAAGGGTTTTAAGTTATGCCCTGGGGGCATATAAGGCTTTTATAGAAAGCGTTGTCGTAGAAACTTCAAAACAGGCTCATTCGATTGGAAATTAAAAGGCTAGGGCCCTTTTTAATAGTCGAAAATTATTGGAGGGCAACTAGTCCCCCCCCCACGCTCATCATTCCCCGAAACACATCCAATCAAAATTTTGAGATAGCCATTTTGTTCAGCGTAGTTGATTTCCAGATAGAAAATATATTTTTGAGGAGGATACTCCCCCACAACCCTCAGGGCAAGGGTTTTAAGTTATGCCCTGGGGGCATATAAGGCTTTTATAGAAGGCGTTGTCGTAAAAACTTCAAAACATGCTCATTCGATTGGAAATTAAAGGGCTAGTTCCCTTTTTAATAGTCGAAAGGGATTGGAGTGTAACTAGCCCCCTTCCCACCCACGCCCATCATTTCCCCAAACACATCAAATCAAAATTTTCAAATTGCCATTTTGTTCAGCGTAGTTGATTTCCAGATAGAAAATATATTTTTGAGGAGGACACTCCCCCACAACCCTCAGGGCAAGAGTTTTAAGTTATGCCCTGGGGGAATATAAGGTTTTTATAGAAGGCGTTGTCGTAGAAGCTTCAAAACAGGCTGGACTGGAGATTAAAGGGCTAGTGCCCTTTTTAATAGTCAAAAGTGATTGGAGTGCAACTAGCCCTCCCCCCCCCCACGCCCATCATATCCCCAAACACATCCAATCAAAATTTTGAGATAGCCATTTTGTTCAGCGTAGTTTTTTCCAGATAGAAAATATATTTTTGAGGAGGACACTCCCCAAGAACATTCAGGGCAAGGGTTTTAAGATATGGTTTTTATAGAAGGCATTGTCGTAGAAACTTCAAAAAAGGCTCATTCGATTGGAAATTCAAAGAGATAGTCCCCTTTTTAATAGTCGAAAGTAATTGGAGGGCAACTAGCTCCCCCCCCACGCCCATCATTCCCCCAAAGACATTCAATCAAAATTTTGAGATAGCCATTTTGTTCAGCGTAGTTGATTTTCAGATAGAAAACATGTTTTTGAGGAGGACAATCCCCCACAACCCTCAGGGCAAGGGTTTTAAGTTATGCCCTGGGGGCATATAAGGTTTTTATAGAAGGCGTTGTCATAGAAACTTCAAAAAAAGGCTCATTCGATTGGAAATTCAAAGGGATAGTGCCCTTTTTAATAGTCAAAAGTGATTGGAGTACAAATGGGAGGATAGGTCTGTCCAACCCCGTAATATCCTCGCATTTGAAGCGCAAATGGCAGGATAGCTCTATATACTGCTTGTGAATGGTTATCTCTTGTGTAAAGTTATTTTAGTTGTTTAGATTAATTTTTTTATGGTACTAAGTTTTAGACAGTAGAAAACTAAAGGTCATAAGGGCAATAAGGTTTCGATGTTTTATTGTTTTTTAGTCGTGCACTAAGATTAGTGAAAACAGGGCCACCAACGGGAAGGTTGTGCACAGCCAGCCCCCTCCGCCCACCCTTTAGGATTAAAGCCGACCCCCTAATATCCCCCCATTTATAGCACAAATGTGAGGATAGCCTTATATAGGGCTTGTTAATTATTATATTTTTTGTAAAGTTATTTTAGTTTTTTTAATTAATTTTTTTCTGTTACTAAGTTTTAGACAATAGAAAACATAAGGTCAAAACTAACATAAGGCTTTAATGTTTTATTGGATCTTTTTCTAAAAACTCCTGATTTTGTTGTGTACAACCAGCCCCGTCCACCCACCCCTTATCATTAAATCCGACCCCCTCCTCCCATTTGCAGCGCAAATCGGAGGATAGGTTTATGTACTGCAACGATTATATAATTCTTTATAGATACTAAAAGAATTTTTTTTTTCTGTTTGTAGATTTTGCTTCCATATAAAAGGATTTTCTCATTGCCATAAAGGCAATAAGGTTTCGATGTTTTATTTTTTTTTAGTTGTGCAATAAGTTGTGCAAAAAAAAATTTTGAGATAGACAATTTGTTAAAATAGTTCAAAGTTCTGATAACAAAAAACTCCGGTGTCGACACAGCCCACCAGGGCCCGGGGTTAGGCGTTTTAAGTTATGCCCTGGGACATAAGTTATTAAGGGGGATTTATAACTTATGGGAAGGGGTTTTGTGTGGGAAGAACAAAACCCCTCAGAGGCAACGCTGTAGCGTTGCCTATAGTAAAGGCCATACGGCTCCAATGATTTATTGTTATTTAATATTTTTTTCCAGAGGCACTTCATATGGAAGGGGTCGTCGTAAAAGCTTCAAAGGGGGCTCATTCGATTAGAAATCGAGAGTTCTAGTGCTCTTTTTAATAGTCGAAAAAGATTGGAGGGCAACTAGCCCCCCCCCACGCCCATCATTCCCCCAAACACATCCAATCAAAATTTTGAGATAGTCATTTTGTTCATCGTAGTTGATTTCCAGATAGAAAATATATTTTTGAGGAGTCCCCCACAACCCTCAGGGCAAGGGTTTTAAGTTATGCCCTGGGGGTATATAAGGTTTTTATAGAAGGCTTTGTCGTAGAAACTTCAAAACCGACTCATTCGATTGTAAATTAAAGAGCTCTTGGCATTTTTAATAGTCGAAAGTGATTGGAGTGTAACTAGCCCCCCTCACCCTCCACGCCCATCATTTCCCCAAACACATCCAATCAAAATTTTGCGATATCCATTTTGTTCAGCGTAGTTTATTCCAGATAGAAAATATATTTTTGAGGAGGATACTCCCCCTAAACCCTCAGGGCAAGGGTTTTAAGTTATGCCCTTGGGGCATATAAGGTTTTTATAGAAGGCGTTGTCGTAGAAACTTCAAAACAGGCTCATTAGATTGGAAATTAAAGAGCTAGTGCCCTTTTTAATAGTCGAAAGTGATTGGAGTGTAACTAGCCCCCCTCCCCCCCCCCACGTCCATCATTTCCCCAAACACATCCAATCAAAATTTTCAGATAGCCATTTTGTTCAATGTAGTTGATTTCCAGATAGAAAATATATTTTTGAGGAGGACATTCCCCCACAACCCTCAGGGCAAGGGTTTTAAGTTATGCCCTGGGGGCATATAAGGTTTTTATAGAAAGCGTTGTCGTAGAAACTTCAAAATAGGCTCGTTCGATTGTAAATTAAAGGGCTAGTGCCCTTTTTCATAGTCGAAAATGATTGGAGGGCAACTAGCCCCCCACGCCCATCATTCCCCCAAACACATCCAATCAAAATTTTGAGATAGCCATTTTGTTCAGCGTAGTTGATTTCCGGATGAAAAATATATTTTTGAGGAGGATACTCCCCCACAACCCTCAGGGCAAGGGTTTTAAGTTATGCCCTGGGGGCATATAAGGCTTTTATAGAAGGCGTTGTCGTAGAAACTTCAAAAAATGCTCATTCGATTGGAAATTAAAGGGCTAGTTCCCTTTTTAATAGTCGAAAGTGATTGGAGTGTAACTAGCCCCTTCCCCCCACGCTCATCATTTCCCCGAACACATCCAATCAAAATTTTCAGATAGCCATTTTGTTCAATGTAGTTGATTTCCAGATAGAAAATATATTTTTGAGGTGGACACTCCCCCACAGCTCTCAGGGCAAGGGTTTTGAGTTTTATCCGGGGGGAATATAAGGTTTTAATAGAAGGCGTTGTCGTAGAAACTTCAAAACAGGCTCGATTGGAAATTAAAGGGATAGTGCCCTTTTTAATAGTCGAAAGTGATTCCCCAATCATATCCCCAAACACATCCAATCAAAATTTTGAGATAGTTATTTTGTTCAGCGTAGTTGATTTCCAGATAGAAAATATGTTTTTGAGGAGGACGCTCCCCCAGAACCTTCAGGGCAAGGGTTTTAAGATATGGTTTTTATAGAAGGCATTGTCGTAGAAACTTCAAAAAAGGCTTATTCGATTGGAAATTCAAAGGGATAGTGCCCTTTTTAATAGTCGAAAGTGATTGGAGGGCAACTAGCCCCCCCACGCCCCTCATTCCCCCAAAGACATCCAATAAACATTTTGAGATAGCCATTTTGTTCAGCGTAGTTGATTTTCAAATAGAAAACATGTTTTTGAGGAGGACTATCCCGCACAACCCTCAGGGCAAGGGTTTTAAGTTATGCCCTGGGGGATATATAAGGTTTTTATAGAAGGTGTTGTCATAGAAACTTCAAAAAGGCTCATTCGATTGGAAATTCAAAGGGATAGTGCCCTTTTTAATAGTCAAAAGTGATTGGAGGGCAACTAGCCCCCCACGCCCCTCATTCCCCTAAAGACATCCAATAAACATTTTGAGATAGCCATTTTGTTCAGCGTAGTTGATTTTCAGATAGAAAAAATGTTTTTGAGGAAGACAATCCCGCACAACCCTCAGGGCAAGGGTTTTAAGTTATGCCCTGGGGGTATATAAGGTTTTTATAGAAGGTGTTGTCATAGAAACTTCAAAAAACGCTCATTCGATTGGAAATTCAAAGAGCTAGTACCCTTTTTAATAGTCAAAAGTGATTGGAGTGCAAATGGGAGGATAGGTCTGTCCAACCCCGTAATATCCTCGCATTTGCAGGGCAAATGGCAAGATAGCTCTATATACTGCTTGTGAATGGTTATCTCTTGTGTAAAGTTATTTTAGTTTTTTAGATTAATTTTCTTATGTTACTAAGTTTTAGACAATAGAAAACTAAAGGTCATAAGGGCAATAAGGTTTCGATGTTTTATTGTTTTTTAGTCGTGCACTAACATTAGTGAAAACAGGGCCACCAACGGCAAGGTTGTGGACAGCCAGCCCCGTCCGCCCACCCTTTAGGATTAAACCCGACCCCCTAATATTCTTCCATTTATAGCACAAATGTGAGGATAGCCTTATATAGTGCTTGTTAATAGTTATCTCTTTTGTAAAGTTATTTTAGTTTATTTTAATTAATTGTTTTCTGTTACTAAGTTTTAGACAATAGAAAACATAAGGTCAAAAATACCATAAGGATTTAATGTTTTATTGGGTCTTTTTCTAAAAACTCCTGATTTTTTTGTGTATTGCCAGCCCTGCCCGCCCATCCCTTAGCATTAAACCCGACGCCCTGGTATCCTCTCATTTCCAGTGCAAATGGGAGGATAGGTCTGTCCAACCCCGTACTATCCTCGCATTTGCAGCGCAAATGGCAGGATAGCTCTATATACTGCTTGTGAATGGTTATCTCTTGTGTAAAGTTATTTTAGTTTTTTAGATTAATTTTCTTATGTTACTGAGTTTTAGACAATAGAAAACTAAAGGTCACAAGAGCAATAAGGTTTTGATGTTTTATTGTCTTTTAGTCGTGCACTAAGATTAGTGAAAACATTGTGAAACCCAATGAGAATTTTGTGTACAGCCAGCCCTGTCCGCCCACCCCTTAGCATTAAATCCGACCCCCTCCTCCCATTTGCAGCGCAAATTGGAGGATAGGTTTATGCACTGCAACGATTATATAATTCTTTATAGATACTAAAAGAATGTTTTTCTGTATGTAGATTTTGCTTCCATATAAAAGGATTTCCTCATTGCCATAAAGGCAATAAGGTTTCGATGTTTTATTGTTTTTTTAGTTGTGCAATAAGTTGTGCAAAAAAAAAAATTGAGATAGACATTTTGTGAAAATAGTTCAAAGTTCTGATAACAAAAAAACTACGGTGTCGACACAGCCCACCAGGGCCCGGGGGTAGTCGTTTTAAGTTATTGCCTGGGGCATAACTTATTAAGGGGGTTTATAACTTATGGGAAGGGGTTTTTTATGGGAAGAACACATAGGAAATCTATTATAACTATCCAATTATAAGGTTAAAATACATACTCTGTGATAGATACAAAATTGCTTTGGCACACAAAATCCTATTAAGATCAATTCCAAACATTCGTAATGCCTTTGTGTCAGCAAGTGAAATGGTCTAAACCTCCTTATTGGAGCTATTTTTTCAATCCATTCATTGTTGTCAATTGCTGTCCACAAGCTATGCAAGCTGTCTTTTGTTCATATATAAGGTTTTTATCAAAGAGGTAATTGTATAGACTTTGAAAAAAGCCTCATTCGATTTAAATTGAAAGTTCTACATCTGTTTTTTAAAGTCAAGAATAATCGGACAGTAAGTACCCCCCCCCATGCCATAAAAACTTGAAACTTTTTGCAATCAAAAACGAACAAAAATTAATTAAAAAAACTTTCCGAAAAATAAGTTTTGCAAAGAAAAGTAAAGGCCATTTTAAACTTAAGCTCAGGAGATACAAATACCTGTTAAAATTCAAACTCAAAACCACCAGAAATTACTAATAAAGAATAAATGAAACCCAAATCGAACAGAAATTAAATAAACAATCATAGCAAAAAACATACAACAAGTAATAATATAAATGAATAATAATCTTAAAGCGAGTAATGCTTAGATTGAATATGAAAATCAAGCTTAAAACGAAAACAAATATTTTGCTATTAATGTATAAACGAAACTTAAAACGAACAGAAATTAAATAAACAATCAATGCGAACAAACATACAATATATATTAATGTAAATGAATAAATAAATCTTAAAACGAGTGAAACTTAAATTGAATATGCAAATCAAGTTTGAATCGAGTAAATATAACTACAAACAAGAGTTTGGGTATCGCCTCACTGCAGAAGCCTAAAACCTACTGCGTCATTGGCGCTTTACTGAAAACGAATTATATTACAAATGTTTTCTTTTGTACTTAATATTGAAAATAAATATTAAAATTACAGTAAAATTTTGAACTGATGAGCTTTTAGCAATTAATATCATTATGCATCAAATATTCAGTTTAATTTATTAGTTCTTTTCAAGATTGGTCAAGACAAATATAGTTTCACTACAAACAAAATTTGGATACTGCCCCCTTCTTTAACTGTAAAAACCTAAAGCCTTCTGCGTCATTGGTGCTTCACTGAAAACGAATTACTTGTACATTACAAATTTATTATTTTCCAGTTCTTACAGCATTGAAAATGAAAATAAAAATTACAGTGAAAAAAATCTTGAAGTGATGGATCTTTCAACAATTAATATCATTATATATCTAATATTCAATTTGTTTTTATTTATACTTTCCAAGACTGTTCAAGACTCATATAGTTTTGCCATTTTTTTTAACTCTGCCATTTTTTCTAACTAATTGTGTTAGTTTGTTATGAAAACATTCTATGGCTTCTAGGCATTTCTATTTGAGCGGAAAACTGCACCTCAAACTTTGTGGAACATGCATTTTCTTGCATGAAACACCAAAATATAATAAAATGTCAATTTTCAGAGTGTTCCACCACTCGCAAGCAAGTGCCATAGGTATTTTTGAATCCGCATGGTCAATTTAGGGAGTGGAGGGTAAGCTAATTCTCGTAGCAGCCCCATTCCGTCGTGGTATGATTCACATTTTCAACACCTGGCGTCCGGACTATCATATAATCTAACAATCATACAACTGCCCCAAATCGATATCAATAAATAAATGAAGCCCAAAACGAACAAAATTAAAATAAATTTTAGAGTCAAACTCAAAACGAGCATAAATTAATATGAGTAGGGTTCAAAACCCCTATGCTTTCTAAAAGCCAGAATATAATTTGTACTTTACTGAAAAAAATTCAAATGAGTTTACTGAAAAAAAAATGTGCATTGTCAATTTAATATACATATGCTGATATTTATTCCCTAAAATCTTAATTAACTTTTGATTTCTTAAAGTTACAAAAGTGAAAACATTTCAAAGAATTGTTTTCAGTAAAGCGCCAATGACGCAGTAGGTTTTAGGCTTCTGCAGTGAGGCGATACCCAAACTCTTGTTTGTAGTTATTTTTATTCGATTCAAACTTGATTTGCATATTCAATTTAAGTTTCAATCGTTTTAAGATTTATTTATTCATTTACATTAATATATATTGTATGTTTGTTCGCATTGATTGTTTATTTAATTTCTGTTCGTTTTAAGTTTCATTTATACTTTAATAGGAAAATATTTGTTTTCGTTTTAAGCTTGATTTTCATATTCAATGTAAGCATTACTCGCTTTAAGATCTATTTATTTATTTATATTATTACTTGTTGTATGTTTTTTGCTATGATTGTTTATTTAATTTCTGTACGTTTTGGGTTTCATTTATTCTTTAATAGTAATTTCTGGTCGTTTTGAGTGTGAATTTTAACAGGTATTTGTATCTCCTGAGCTTAAGTTTAAAATGGCCTTTACTTTTCTTTGAAAAACTTGTTTTTCGGAAAGTTTTTTTTAATTAATCATATAAATAACTGATGCGTTCGAAACTCAATACTTATATGATTTCATAAGAAATGCTTATATGATGTACTAACATAGTACATGACGTTATTTGTAAAACTAAATTTAAGGCTGTTAACGAATTTTCTCAGGCTTCTGACCTATTTACATCATTTTTTTTTAATGCGAGAATACCCCAAGATACTAATTTTCCCGAAAAAAAAAATACATATATATATATATATATATATATATATATATATATATATATAATATATATATATATATATATATATATATATATATATTATATATATATATATATATATATATTATATATATATATATATATATATATATATATATATATATATATATATATATATATATATTATATATATATTATATATATATATATATATATATATATATATATATATATATATATATATATTATATATATATATATATATATATATATATATATATATATATATATATATATATATATATATATATAATATATATATATATATATATATATATATATATATATATAGGCTATTAATTTATATTTACGTTTCCCATGTACCCATTTAGAGCTGGGTCGCTCTAAATAGGTTCTAGCCGAAGGACCGTAAAAAGGAGATAAGCACCGCCAGTTTGGACAATGAAACTTGGTAAAGCGTATTTTATTTTTTTCTTATGTCCAAAGTTTCAAAAGGAATTGAGAATCTTAATAGAATAGTCACAGCTTTTTTCTTTGTGTTTTCGGAAACAAAAGAGGTTGTTTTACAACATTACCTCATTGATCCATATGCTTGAAGACTCCGCACATAAACTCCTTCAATTAAGGTACCCTGCCTTTTGCCCCTAAAACTTTTAACACCACTCATATAACTTGGACTAAAACTTTAATCATTAGAAAATCTCAAAAGTTGTCTCTATTCGTCCTACATGTTCAACAAGTTTGAATTGTTGCCAGCAGACTAAACAATATTAACCGTTTGGAAAGTTTGGTTTGTTACAGTTCTTCTGAAAATCTTCCTATTTAGAATAGACAGTAGTAGATCTACTTAGCTCGAACTGTCAGATAGTTTTTTGTTTCAAATTTTAGGACCAGAAGTTAGAAACTGTGTGCTTAGCTTTTATTCAGTATTTTTTTTTTGAAAAGTATGTATAAATTTTCACTATCGTAAAAAAATTAATGAAACAAGCATTCATTTTCCAAGAATATTTTCCCCACATCTCCAAATATTTTATGGTGGAACGATATTGTCTGAAACCTGGACTAAGTTTTTATTCCAAATCTGTCTAGCTACCTTTTTTTTCCTCAAGCACTTTCACGAAGATAGCAGCAAAGTTGACGATAGCAGTAAAATGATAATAGTAAAATCCACGGCAAAGAATTCCTAGGATCCACGACAAACTTCGTAACCTTAACCATACCCTTAAGCTTTTTTGTTCCTGATCCAATATCTAAACAATTCCTGGGCATTTTCCATCAATAATATGTAATTTTGATTGGTTTAATGTTTATAAGATATAAATGCAGAGCGAGGCTAGGCTTGAAAGACTGTTTATGCTTTTCATTGTTGTCCATATTACAATACCTGAAGAATCCCAAAACATCTTCTACCTATTTTGATGTTAAAGCCAAAATATATTAGTGTTATTTTTACCCAAATTTGTTACGTTCATTATAAATTAATTTAAATTCGGAGATTTAATACACAAGAAAAACATCATGGTAAAATTCAGATTTTTTTTCATTTTCAGAGATTTAGCAATTTATAACTTCAATTACAATTTTTGGCAGAATTTCCAATTTTGAAGCTACTCACCTTATTCAAAAAAAATTTCTACCCTTGGCCTTTGTATTTTGACAAACAGTTCCTATTTAACTTATATTTTCTTTCAAGATTATTTTTATGTTTCAAATTATAGTGAGATGCATTGTTGGTAACAACAACGAGGTAACTAACCGCTGCAAAATTTAAGAACCAAACCACTTAAGGGTTTGGTTCTTAAGAAAAAGAATCTTAAGAAACTCCACATGATGATATAACTGTGCATACCCCTGCTACGCTCCTATTTATTTCATATTTCATTTTTGTCTATATATTTTTTAGAATAATTATACCTCAGCCTAGTTAAGAACAATGCTAGAAGAAACTGTGTGTATTTTACAAATGATGGACATCTATGACTGGTGTTTCTAGATAGGCACGTTTCCAGTGCCTATTTATTTTAGCGTAAGATAAAGATACGCTTCTTTCTATAATGCTTAATATTGTCCAGTATTAATGGTAATACATATTAAAAAAGTAAAACTACTTCTAGTATATTTCGTTCTCTAAAAAATCCTGTTTTTTTTCTCTTTTTAAGTGTAATTATAAATGATAACTATGCTTCCTCCTAACCCTAACATTTTATTCCTATTACTTAATACGGAAATCCTTTCTTTACTCTATTTTTCAGGATTAATGATGGCCTAGCTATTCCCCAGACACCTAAGACATATATACGTCTCTCCACCCATCATTTTAATTACCTCCAGTATTTTTTTTTCAAACCTAAATTTAAGGAACAATTATACTTCACCCTCCCCTACCTTCTAAAGAGCCCTCAGTAAAGCCTTAAAAAAAGGTTTTTTTTCAAAAAAATCCTGTTTTTCAGTCAAAGGTTCAGTATGTGTCTATTTTATGCCTATTTTATATGCCAGTATATACCCACAATACTTGCCTATTTTGCGGATCTGTCAATTAGGACCTACCCACATTTTCTTTTGGTGCAATACAAGTCATCTTAGGGACAAGGGCGAACTAGCTAACCAGATTCTCTCCCCCCCCCTACGTTTTCACTTAATGTGGAAATTTTATGCTCTTTAAAAATCCGACGCTATACTAAAAGGCTAAATGGAGGCTAACAGGCTGCTAATGACAAAAAGTGAGTTTTCACTGGGAATGTTTGTCTAATCATCATGTTCTGAATGGCCACCATTGCTCTGGATGCGTAAAAGGTTTTTCAGCTCAGTTCCCTATCCATTTTAGCAATTGCCTTCGGATCTTGTAGCCTTTGTTGGCCTAACCACCCGACAAGGTGTCTTATTATTCATAAATTATATTATCTTATTAAATTATATTATAAATTATATATCTTATTATATTCATAAAATAGACGTCGGATCAATCTGACCTCTCGTCAACGACTTATGGTACGCCCACAAACAATGAATTCTGAAGTATCTGCGGTAGGCCAGTGCGATGTGCGAGGCCTCAGAAATACAGTTGACCAGTAGTTGTATTAGGTGAACTCTGTCAAACCATCTATTATGTGCATTACTGAAGCCTTTCCCAACAACAAGATACCGAGCAGTGAGAATGTCAAACAGGGGCTCACACTCCTTAGGCGGGACCAAGAATGCAAAGACGGTACGAAACATGGCAGTCTCCCATCATCTTCCATTGGGATTTCAACAGCCATAATAGCGTATGGCTCCGTAAAAAAACTCTGATAACAAGGGTTCAGACTTTGATGATTTTTCTCTTTTGTATGGGCTTGAACAACTGGTTAATTTTGACACTTACCCTGGTCCAAACAGGATCACCTTTTATTGATCTATTCCTTACATATCACCCAGATTCCTTTAAGGATAACACGCATGCCTTCAGAGGTGACCACGTTGCCGTTATTGCACACGGAAATTTTCGTATTCCTCCTCCTATAAAGCGCAAGCGACATGCCAGGCATTTCAAAAAGGGAGATTGGGTTGGCTTAATAAACGAACTAGTTGTTTCAGCAATTGATGTCCTTCCTCCCTGAAGGGCCTGAGAAACCTGCGGAAAGTACCAGCATGCCATAGTCGATTGTTTCGCAAGCTATATCCCGTCAAAGTGGATCCAGGTGTGCAAAAAGGACGAACGTAGGCTCAACATCCACTGCCAAAAGGTTATCCGAACAAAATAAAAGTTGCACAAGCGATGGCTACTCTCAAATATCTAAAATGATAGATTTATTTTCTTAAAAGCCTGTACAGAAACAGTTCGCACGATTCAGCAATCTCGACTTTAGTACAAAGAGAAATTCATTACCAAGATCCAAATGCCTCTGCAAGGAGCTGGTGAGGAAGGGTTAAAGAAGCTTTACTGTCATCTAAAGAAACTTCAGTTCCGTTCCTAAAAATTAGCAACGGGACATTCCTGAAGCCTCACAGGCAAAGACCAAAGTTTCTTGCCAAGGTGTTTGCCAAATCCTCAAATCTGGAAGACGACGGTAAAGAAGTTTTGGATTTCGATACTATCCTTGATCGTGTAAACTATTATACTCCTAAAGTCCTTTATATTCCGCAGAGTCTTGGTGTGACCAAATCCACGGGTCCTGACAATATAGCCTATCTAATATTGCCTTGAAGACCTGCAATGCCAAATTGACCTTTGTCATCTCTTTTTCAGCTGTGTTTATCCTTTAAGGCATTTCCATGCACATAGAAATCTGCCAATATCACTCCTATACCTAAGCCAGATAACGATCAAATGTTGCATTTGAGAGAGTTGCGAAAATATTCATAGAGAGAGTTTACGAAAATATTTCAAATCGTTAACTTTATCAATACCTGGAGTCAAAAGAACTTTTAGGTGACCACCAATACGGATTCCACCAGAAGCGTACAGCGCTTGAATGTTTAATGGCCCAAACACCAGGAGTAGATCAAACTTCTGGCAAAAGTGTATGATATGGGGTTAATGTCATTCAACATTGCTAAGCTTTCGACAGAGTATGGTGTCATGGTCCACTAAAGAATTTTTAAGCGCACAGTGTCAGAGGATGTCAATTAAAGGTGATTGATAGCTTTCTTAGTGATCATTCACTGCGTGTTGTTCTTCATGGGTTCATTGTTCTCGGATACCCAATAAAGGCAGGTGTACCCCAGGGTAGCAAATTGAGACCTGCGCCTTTCATTCTCTACATAAACGACATGGAAGAAAGCCTTGCGAGCCCTCTGCATCATTTTGCTGATGTCGTCACAACACATTTAGTCATCCCAAAACGTGGAAAACCAACTGAAAATTGGTCAGATGCATAGATAGTCAGTTTCAATGCAACAAAAACAAAAGAGCTGATGATCTCCCGATCAAAGTACCTAGCATACACCACAACTTTATCTTCTTGAATGAAATTATAAGGAAATTTGGCGAGCTTTGTCTCCTCGTAATCCACTTTTCCACAGATCTCTCTTGGGAAAACCTACCTCGACCGGGTGAGAGCCTCCTTCGCAAGAAAGCGGGGGATCACCATTCGGTGCAAAAACCTTTTACCGCATAGCTTGATCATCCCACTTTAGATGTCTTGCATCAGACGCATCACTGAGTATGGATGCCAGCTGTATGCCGGTGCTCCAAAAAATTGTTAGTAACACTCCAAAGGCTCCAAAACAGTGCTAATATGACAGGTCTAGTCACTCCCCACGACTTTCCCCAATCTGTTAGTAAAATATTTGATGTAGCGTCAAGGGCTGTATTCTACAAGCACTTAAATCCACCCTCTTCTCTAGAGTTTTATCGTACTGTGCCACGAATTGTCCAACCAACAAGACAGATACGAAAAGCGTGCAGCTCGATCCAATTATCTTCTGGTTAGCAAGCCAAGAACAGAATATTCGAAGAAGAGCTTCATTTGTCGTTAAACTTGGATCCGGAATGATATTCCTTGGGAAGCTATACCTAAAAGTTTTTTTTTTGTTGACTCTTTCAAAGGAAGGGACGACAGTCATCTAAAGCTAGATAAAAGAATTGTGGCAAATCAGATATTTGTTTATACCTGAAGCCGCAAATTTAGGAATAAAAAATAATTGTCTCTTCCGTTTAATTTACTTTAAACAGAAACTGTAAATGATATTTTTTTTCTATACATACATCACCTTAAATAGGGTTGGAAGTTAAATGACAAAGATCATAAAAGTAATTACGGTGGGGAAAAAATGACAGATTAAGCTAAACAGATAAGCATAGTAACAACTTCCTTCGAGATACAAGAAAAAGACAATAAATCACTAGACTAATGTTGTTCATTTTCTCTTTCTTCTTGCTAAGCTTTATCAAAAATGTAATATATTTTCACCTTCTTTTTATTATAATCTAGTGATTAAGTTGCTGAATTGCTTGAAATTTTCTTGGTCGGGTCTCATTTAGGAGATAGAAGATATTTTCTCGCCCCGTGGTGGCAAAAGGTTCTATAGTCCTTTTCATATTTCACTTGTATGCTGAAATAAAAAAATAATATTCCTTATTAAGCAGAAATCAAATCCTTTGGTTTCGCACATCTTAGAAAGCTTTATCACTTAAGGGCTTGCCAGACGAAACATTTTCTTCCAGTGTTTTAAAAGCGTATATGTGTGAACGATTAGCTAGCTTTTTCATAGAAGAGATAACAAATTTTTCGCAAATTAACTAAAATTTTTAATATATGGACACTTAACAACGTAAATCTACTTGAGCAAACCATCAAGTAGCATTTTCAGTGAACTAGTGTCAAGTCCATTACTTTTATACTGAAAACATTCTGACACACTAAGACAGTCTCTCAAACTTAAATAACGTCAGTCTAGTTACTGTTGAAATCTAGCGTTAGTCTAGAAAGGAATTCTATTTTGAAAGCAGATACACCCCTATTAAACAATTATGACTGTTTTTATCTTTAAAATGTTCGTCTTGCCAGAGGGTGTAACGACAGTTCGGCGATGACAATTCAAAAAATTATAAAAGAAAATTTGTGATGCTAAGATTTTAAATGGTTTTTACCGTCTCTTGGTGGCCTAGAGCATTGCTTTTTAAATTTTGATCATCAAACCAATTGTTAAAGGATTTAAAAGAACCAAATTATTTTTTGTCTTTTGGCAAAATTATTGTTCTTTACTACACCTCCTGTCAATGTTACGTACCTGAGTTGCTGCTATTTATTTTTCTAGTTTTCCTTATTATCCTTGATGGTATTGGGCTGAGAATATAAACATTTAAAACATACATGAAAATATGATATGAATGATAAGATATAACAGAAAACAGAATGAAAGCAAGAAAGACTTGATTTTGCAAAGGGCTGAGTCTAAAAATCTCCTTAAGCTAAATGTAATTGAGGGCTTAAGGGGCTCCAGAAATTTTAGAAATTCCGGAAATTTTAGAGAACCTTTACAGCCACATCTCCCACGACTAAGACAATGTGACTGAATAAGCAATAGACATAAATTTAATCAGAAATATAATAGTTTAGTTTATTGTCATACCCAATAGATATAATAATGTAAACCAAGAAAAATCTGAAGAATAAATATAATAAATAATTATAAATATGTGTGGAAAAATGGATGAGTCTTTGAATCATTTTTTAAGGGAATATAAGGAATTGGGGGAATTATGGCTGGAAATATTTAGTAGGGAGGTCGGGGAGAGACATCGGAATTTCGGAAGTTTTGAAAAGAAGGTGTTATTCAGATATAAATAATATTTGAAGGATCGTCCATTAGGCATCATGAAGATTTTCTTGAATAATCAGTTTTAGTGTTTTGTCAGTATTTCGTTGCTTGTCTGTTGAGTGTCACCATGGCCCGATAAAGCTTTCGCATGAATAAATATATCCATCTATCTATCTATGTTTTTTTTTCAGGGAATTGGCCTTGATGCTCTTTTTATTGTGTAAGTGAATAAAATCGTGTAACCTCACTGTGAATAAAACTTCACTTTTGAATAAAACTTCACTTTTTTCGTGAATAAAACTTCACTTTTTTCGTATTATGTTACATTTCGTTCACTTTTAGACAAAATTATCTATATAAATAGGTCAATTTTAACTGTTACTTTTTATTCTAAAAAAAGAGTTTACTTTTAACGTTTCTACTTTTTCTGTACATAAAGAGATATAAAATTCTCTTCTTTTATTTTTCTTTATTCTACCTCATTTCGCTTGACATTCTTTATTCCACTCTTGATAAAAATCATTTGAAACGTCAATTATACTCTCTTTTTCTTGTACCAAAAATAATCAACGCCTTCACATTAAAAAATTAAAGGAAAAAATACAATTCCCATATTATTTCTCGGTCAATAGGCCTACTGTAAAATATTATTTCAAGTCCTTATTGCACCAGCCTTCGAGCAATACTTTTTTCTTGTGGATCTTGATGACAAGTCTTTTTCCTTTATCGGGTAAATGACTATTTACTTTAATTTTATCATTTTTTATCCTTTTCATTTACTTTAATAATTCTTTATTTCCCCCTTTATATCTTTGGCCAAACCTTTTTTTCTTCTCTCTTCTTCTTTCCACTGTTCCTCTTGTTGGTTCTTCTTTTTTCCATTTATCGCACCTCCATGCCCTTTAATATATGTTTTATTTGCATCGGAAAATTAACCATTAACTATCCATTAAAAATCCTATACACATAAAGATCAAAGACTAAAAATCCTAAAAACTAAAATTGTAAAGACCTAAAAAGACCTAAAATTCGCTAAAAACATTCAACAAGCCCTTAACAATTTGTTTTTCCGTATTACGAAATACTTCGGTAATCCAGAATAGATAAATAAAAGGTTGACTTTAGCTAATAAGTTTTACTCTTTGATGCAGCCTTGCCAAGTATGCTCAGAGCCAACACGGCGGCAATTATTCAGAAGTCAATATTGTCTAAACCTACGAAATAGGCTTCAGCTTGAGATAGGTTTTTTGTAGCGGTATTCTTTTAACTCAGGTTGTAGTTTCATCTTAAATTCAACTTCAAAGCTCAGTCTATAAATTATGGCATCATTCCATAAACAACTTAAACGTATGTGAATGTACTTAATTCCTACTTAAACAATAGCTTAACGCATGTGAGCTAAGCTATTACTTAAGTAGTAGTTTCACGTATGTGAAGCTACATACGTTAAGCTACTTAACGTACTTAAAGCACGTTAAGGTCCCCTTAAAGAATTTGTTTAATTTGAATGTCATCCCGCTTAAAGAAGATTAAACTTTTTTATTCAATGTAAAAAAAAAAAAAAAAAAATCAAAATCAATACGAAGAATATTATTCTGGAGTCTATATCGTCCAACGTCATTAAAGAAGTTTCAACTCAGATGGATCTTCGGTTAGTTGAGTAGCGACACTTTTTAAGGTAAAGTTACAGTTTCTCCTAAGGTTCATCTCCAAGCCCAAATCTAACTCTGGCTACAACCCCTAAATATTTAAACATGTTTGAAGTTACGTAATTAGCTAACTGTTAAGTATCTTCAAAGTATTCCCTAAAATATGACAAAACAACAAAGAATGAAAAGAAAAGAAGAAATAGACAAAACCAAGCGAGGGAGATTTCCGGCTATTAAATAAAACAAATCGATAAAACGAATATTTCAGCAAAACGTCCGCTAAGCTTTTCTCAGAGTAAAAGAAAATAAGTAACCCTTTGAGGTAACCTGAGCAGAAGAAATAAAATGACTACCGTTAGATAAAACAAATCGATAAAATGGATATTTCGGCAAAACGTCCGCTAAGCTTTTCTCAGTGTAAAAGAAAAAAAGTAACCCTTTGAGGTAACCTGAGCGGAAAAAATAAAATGACTGCTGTTAAATAAAACATATCGATAAGACGGGTATTTCGACAAAACGTCTGCTAAGCTTTCCTCAGAGTAAAAGAAAAAAAAATTGCCCTTTGAGGTAACCTGAACAGAAGAGATAAAATGACTGAAGAAATTTTTCACTGACGACGGATTAGCAAAAGTCTTTGTCGAAATATCTAATTCCTCTTCCTTTTTAATGACTGACTGAAAATCACCCTGGTATGCTATTTTTTTTTCTTAATTATAGTTTTGTTCTCCGTTTTTTTTTTTGCACGTCATGCATAGCCAGTGTGGGCTCAGAACGTATTTTCATCCTGTTAAAGACCTTGAATCTTATTGCATGAAATGTCAAAGAACATACAAGACAATACGGAGGTAGTTAGTCAGAGGTTAATATCACTGAAGCCTACAAAATAGGCTGCAGCTTACATACGATTAAGGTTTTGGCTTCTTTTATGCTTTATCTTCAAGGCAAATCTATTAAACGTGGATTCTCAACCACCTCACATAATTGTCATACTGCGCTATATTTTATCATTTTTTCACTCCTTTTTCTAAGTATTATACTCCTTTTTCTCCATCCCAAGAGATGTTTCTTCGTCCGTTATGCTAACTTTATGTCTAACATCTACTGACATTTCAAAAAGAATCTCTTTCTCTGCTATTTCAGAATTCTTGTCCAGTACCATGTTCCATGACTGTTTTATTAAGTGGGGAGATTCTGTATTATCGGACCCATGAGGGGGGATCTTCTTGAATTAACAGGTAGTTGGTATGTATGACTGCTTTTTATGTGTTTCGAGTTTAGTCTCATAAATTATCAAGTGGTTAAGCTTAAAAGGAAAAAATAATCTTTACTTTGACAAAGGTTAGGCCTATGATTAGTCATAATTTTATAGGTGAGTCGAGAATGCAAGATCAACGCTGTTTGAAAGACTATTTAGAATTAAATTCATCCTTTGACAAAATGAGCAAGCAATAATAGGAATATTGAGGAGTTAAAATAATTCAAAAGGAGAGGAGACAGGAAAAAAGGCAAGAAAATGATTTTTTATTTTGCTGCTGTTTTTCTCTTGCTACGTTTATTTTCAATCCAAAATGCCAAGGAAGACCATTAAGGCCTGTGTTATACATTTTTTGAAATTAGTATCTTATCTACATAATTGACTACAATATTATAATATAAGTCCAAAGAGTATTGAATACCACAGAAAAGACACATTTTGATTCAAGACACATTGACACATTGCACGATTTTGATTCAAGATGAATGGGAGGGGGCATAAACTCGGAGAAAGTGCTAGAAAAAGCGAACTGTATGAAAATAGGAGAAATGGTGGATGAGGGGGAATTATAAAATTTCTGATTTTCTCTGTGAAGGGGATCTCATGTCCATTCCCTGTTGACTTTTCTATTAAGGAAGAAATAAAACAGAGGAGGTCGTGAGCCCCCTTCTTGTTGACAACCCCACTTTTATCTTTAGAATTTCAAAGGTGTTGGTATTTTAACAAAAATATTGGACTAGTCATAATTGAACGATAAAAGTAGATATGTCTGTATATAATTAAATAAAAACAAGACTTTTTCAACTGAAAGTAAGGAGCAACATTGAAGCTTAAAACAAACAGAAGTTATTACGTATATGAGTGGGTTTGGTCCACCCTCGTCAATACCTTACTCTTTAGGCTAAAGTACGAATTTTGTTACAATTCCTTAAGAATGACCCCTTAATCACAAAAACCGTTTAATTAGAATAAATAGCTATTTGGAAAGTAATAAAAAAAACTTTAGTGTAAAGAGCAAGGTATATTGACAAGGGGAATATCTCCTCACATACGAATAATTTCTATTTATTTTAAGTCTTAATGTTGCTCCTTACTTTCAGTTGAAAAAAACTAGTATTTTTTATTGAATTTCGAATCGTTTTTTTTTAATAATGCCAGGAAATTCGGTACCCTCTTCATCAAAAATTCCATTTCCCCAGGAAAATTTTTTCATGCAAAGATATTCTCTTGTAACCCCCGCCCCCCTCCCCACAAGAAATAATCCCCCCTGGAAACGTCTGTATACTTCCCAATAACCAATGCTATATGTAGACAATGGACAAAGTTCATAACTCGCAGCCCTTCCCCCGGGGATTGTTGGGGATTAAGTTATCCTCAAAGACATAGTTATTAGATCTTTCAAATATGCTGAAGAAAATGGTTATCTCAAATTTTGATCTGGTTACTTTGGGGGAAAATGAGCATGGGAAAGGGGGCCTAGTTGACCTCCATTTTTTTGGTCACTTAAAAAGGGTACTAGAACTTTTCATTTCCGTTCGAATGAGCCCTCTTACAATATTCTAGGACCACTGGGTCGATACGATCACCCCTGGCGGAAAAAACAAACAAACAAATAAACACGTATCGGTGATCTTTCTTCTGGCAAAAATACAAAATTCCACATTTTTGCAGATTGGACCTTGAAACCTCTGCAGTAGGGTTCTCTGATACGGTGAATTTGAAGGTGTGATTTTCATTAAGAGTCTATGAATTTTAGGGGTCAGTTTCATATCTAGATTTTCAAAGCATAAGTATTCTAGAAAAAATCTTTAAATAATGGAACGAGTGAGTGACAAAAGTAGATACACATACTGAAATGTTTTTTCTTCAAGCCATGTTGAACTTCCTTGTAGTGACCAGATTTTGTACCATTTTCGGCACCATTTTGGCACTTCTTTGAGGCGGTTGCGGATCGGAGTTTTCCAACCGGTGCATTTTTGGGGGGAAATCGGTTCATTTGGCACATTTCCACTAGAAAATGGAGCCTTCAGTGCATTTTTTATGATGATGCTAGGACCGTTTTAATTTTAGTTTTAAAGGTCATGTATTTTATTGTAAATCTTATTTTGTCTATATCTGCGCTTTGCTGACGGTCACTTTAAGGTACACAGCCGGAATATTTATTTAGAAAAAAAATGTTTCGCTGTTTTGAAATAATTACTCGTTGTTTTACCTTTTGTTATTTGTATTATGAAAAAGCAGTGTGGTCTTCGTCCTTTTTTAAAATTAAAAATTTTAACAACGAATATTTGTTCTTAATTTAAAAAACAGATTTACGTTTTAACCAGGGTGTTGAATCATTCTGATCGTTCAGAAATAACAGTTGGTCATAAATGAAATTTGGGAAATAAATTAAATTAAGTAGTCATTTCCCTGTTATGATTATAGAAATACTAAATATATACCGTACAAAGCACCAGCAATCATCTTTTTTTCTTAAATTATCAAGGAGGGTGAAGACGAAATCTGATTGTTAAAACCGATAAAATAAAACTTCAACCACTACTACTACTAACCACTCACCGCAGGACCAAGCCGCCTGAGGACAACACAGCTACACACGCTCCTCCTCCATCCCAGTCTATTCAATGCCCCCTCTTTACACCCTCCCAGGAAGTTCCGATTTCCTTTAGATCTTTCTTTTAATATTCTCCCACCCCAACCACAGACGACATACTTTCCGTTTAGCCCTAGATGGTTGCCCGAAAAGGACAATCTTTGACAATCTGTCATCCTTCGTCCGCAAAATATGCCCTAGCCATCTCAACCTTTCTTTCAGTATAGCCCTAGAAAGCTGTATTGAACTACACTTTTTGTGCAGCCTATTGTTTGAAATATGGTCAGTCAGCCGGGTACCCAGAACAATCCGTAGGCAATTTCTCTGGTAAATATCTAGCAAATATTAATCCGCTTTTTGGAGGCACCCATGCTTCAGAGCCATATTTGACCACTGTCATCACTGTAGCTTCTAATATTCTAATCTTGGTTTGCAGATTTACCTTCCTATTCTTCCAGACTTTTTTTAACTGTGAAAAAAACACCTGGAGCCTTGGCTATTCTACTTTTAACGTCTTCACTGCTCCCACCGTCTTTACTAATAATACTACCAAGGTAAGTGAAGCTGTCCACCTGATCAATCTTTTCCTTACCCAACGTCACCTTTTCATCTTCGCGTATTCCTAGCCTTAGTGACTTAGTCTTCTTAACATTGATTTTCAAACCTATTCTAGCAACCTGAACTCGCAAAACTTCTAGAAGTTCATTCATTTTGCTCACACTTTCATCTAGGATGCTTAAATCTAAGTCCTAGTCTAAATCTAAGTCCAAAGAGAGTTCCTCCCCATTTGATTCCGTGGTCTCCTATTGTCTTTCCTGTACAAATTCCATCAAAATGATTCATATAAAGAAGGATAGAACACATCCCTGCTCAACTCCTGATTTAATACTAAATCAGCAATAACCTCATTTCCTACCTTAACCGCAGCAGTGTTATTCCCGTACATAGCACTAATAACTTAAACATATTTGCCTGGTATACCATACAATGATAAGACATTCGCTAAAGCTCTTCTATCAACATAATTGAACGCTTGTTTATAATCTATAAAACTGAGGACCAAAGGTGTTTGATAACTCAGGCACTTCTCGATTATTAACCTAAGACTGAAAATTTGGTCGACACATCCTCTAACCTTTTTTAAACCGCACTGTTCTTCTCTTAAAACGTCTAGGTCTACAGCATCTCTCAGTCTAAAAAGTATCATATTACAAAGTTATTTGCTATCAATAGAGACCAGACTAAATCCTCGATAATTACGGTACCAAACTCTCTCTTATCATTTTTCTTATACAGTGGTTTAATTTAAATTTTCCTAAAATCGCTAGGTACTTGCCCTTTTTCAAAAATCATGTTCATAATCTTCAGTATCTTATTTCCATCTCAGAGTCACCATATTTAAGAAACTCATTACCACACTATCAGCACCAGGAGCATTATTAATTTTTAATCCTTTTACTACTGTCGCTAATTCTTCCTGACAAAACAAATCTTCCTTCACGTTCAAGGTATTAAAAACTTTTTCATTTTCCTCTATATCTTTTCCTGCAACCAAATCTGCAACCTGCAAAACATATCTTCCTTCTCATCTTACGTATCACAAACTTTTTAATTTTCCTCTGTATCTTTTCCTGCAACTTTAACTCGGTTTAGCACATTCTCAAAATATTCTGCCCATCTCTCTTTAACAATTTCCTTATCACTAACTCTAGTCCCATTCCAATCTTTGATTGGGACAAATCTGGATTAACTACTCCCTCTCAATTTATTAACATGCCAGTCTGCAACCGAATATATCTTAAGGAAATCGGAAAAATCGGGTACTTAATTTCTAACGAAAAACACTTCTATACACAGGTATAAATTTTTTCTAGCAGCGGAGCCATACTAAAAACAGAAATATAGATGAAAAGTTCGACAAATTTCTCAAAATGTACAACACCAAAAACTTTCAGAAGCCACAAGTTTCCTTTGAAGGTGTAGATGTAGGAATTAATGGATTCTTAATTAATGAATTTTCATGGACGTAAGGTGTAGTCGACTTTATCCACTTGTTTTGCCTACTTATTTCACGGTTCAACGAGTCAATACTGACGAAAATGTGATACTTCCCTAAAAACTTCATAATTTTGGAACAAAAATCTTAATCCCAGAAGATATCAATTTTCAGGTATCAATTTTTAGGGTACCAAAAATTGGTTTTCGGGTATCGAGACTTAGATGATGTTATTTTTGACAGCCAAAACAGTTACGGGTATCGACAGGACTAACATTTTGTAAAAAGAATTTTTTTTTTCAAGTGCTCTAATCATTTGGTGTAAAAAAACGTAATTTAAATCACATTAACCCTTTATATTTAGTCTTCCATCTTTATTAATTCTACCGTCAGGTAGCGGCTCTCTGAAGCCCGTTTATGTCTGTACATATTCAGAAACTACTAGTACTGAAAGCTGTTTTCAGTCACATAGTTGAAGTTTTTTCATCCTTAGAAATTCTATTTAGAACATTTCGGCTCCGTCAATCAAGAGAGAGATAAATGCAATTTCCTAAACTTTTCAGGAAAGCCAAAATAAAAAACGTTTTGCCGAGCGGGCATATGTCTCTTTTGTATATCTGGAACGGTGATAGATAGAAAATTTCTGACTGTGCCAATCGATTCCTCAAGCTGAGTTTATCCAGGCTGTATAAATAACTAAAAATCGAATAAATTGGCATTTGCTCTTTTATGATTACGCTAGCCGATTTTCTTTGGTATCACTAGTGGCTCATTGACGTATGCTTTGGCGTAGTGCACAACGTACTGTATGTACGTATTTACGAGCACTGGGGAAAATATGGTTAATTAATGGGGAGTATAATCACATTCAGAACTTGGAGTTATAGTTTAAGTTCTTTTTTTTATTTATTTTAATGTCCTGTTTTGTCGTCTGGAACTGTTTAAAGCTTAAAATAATGTGGATTTTGCTGTTCAGATATTACAATTTTATGGGCGTTTACTCTCAAAACGGCTCTACCCAGGAAATAAAATTTCCACCCAAAGTTTTCCCGTTCAATAAGCTTATTAAAATTGATTTTTAATCATTTCTAGCTTTCAATTGGCAATTGCAAGTATTAAATTGCGTTCAAAAGCAGTGGAGTAATTTAGTTAAAATCTTGAGGGGAGAGGGGAAAATGTTGAAGCCAATTTTCGCAAATCATGTAAAATGACAGTGAAGGAAAAAAAAATGAGCCATATAGTACATAAAGGCAAAGATAAATTTAAGAAAACTGACCTGTTTCTCTGGATGCTTGAATTCTGCAGGCTACTCTTAGTTCTGACAAAACTTTTTTTTGCAGTAACTAAATTTCAGTTGGAGAAGGGGGGGGGGGACAAATTGGGGTCATAGGGGACAAACTAGACTCTGGAAGGGAAAGTTACCCTCCCCCCACCCCATAGTAAACTACATCCCAGTTTAAAAGTGCTTATTGAAACCTATTAAGTTTATTGTTTTTTATTATGCGTCTTCTAGAATGCCTTAGAAGAAGAAAAATGTCGAATTTGTTGCTGATTTAGGAATTATATTTATTATTTATATTTATTTAAATAGTAAAATATTATTGCGAGGAAAATCTATAAGAATTCAAAAACAGAGTCGGAAATCACTTAATAATGGCACCAGATAAAAATAAAATATGCAGAATTACATTCCCCCCACCCTGAGCAACAAGGAAAATCACTTTTTGCATGGGAGGCAGTGATCCGTATTTTTTCTTCCCTCTCCCCTAGTTATTAATGGGGCACAGTAACACGATAAAGTGCAGGTTAAGAGCTCATTTGAAAAACAATCACAATTTGAACAATTTCAAAAAATTGAGTAATATATAGGAAGTCTGGAAGGGGTGGGGGGGGCTCCCCTCCTATTTAAGTAGCGTGCCGATGAGAGTATTGGGGAAACAGTTGCGTAGTAGTAACAGTTATACTATCTGTTGCCAATATGTTTTTTTTGTCTTCGGTTGCTACTTCATAATTTTCACCTGATTTCCTCTCACTCTCTAGAATTCACTTCAAATTACTAATTATCTACTCTTCAGTCACTGTTTTTCTTTTCTTGATGCTTAATTGCTTTGAACACCCTCTTCAAATCTTTTTTTTGAACTTATTCCTGGATTTCAAATTTTAATTTTAAAGGGGGTCCTATAATATTTTTTTCCCAGAAATGGATGTTTCTGCCATTTAGAGAGTACTTATTTTTAATGTTATTGCTTTGTTGCATAGTAGTGGCTATATGCTCTCCGTAAAAAAGTTTATTTCTACTAAATTGCGTGCTTTCTAAAAGAAGCATCATGTTATACTTTGATTGTTGATAACTTTCTTTTGTCCAAATCTGGTGATCTATCAAATATAACTACCGTTTGTTCACTACAAGAATCCTTATTCGTTTCCGTTTTCGCATGCAACACTGACTGAAATTATTTGGAAATGCCTTGTCTGACCTCGAAGAACTTGTCTTCATTGAAGATTGATTTCAATGGCTAACAGTTCTTGCATGCTGGATAACTGTCTGGCTTTGTTTCAAGGTGATTGAAGAGATCGTGGCTGCGTGAGAAACATCTGAAATTTAAAAACCGGGTTTCTACGGTAGAAGTTTTTGAGTTAGGCCAAAGGAGCTTTTTTTTGTGTTCCAAAAACTAAAGAATTTTATTCTACAATTTTAAATCTAGTTTTGTGGATGGTAAGGGCATATCCAGATGTTTTTTCTGGGGAGGGGGTATATTTTCGGGGGAGGGGGTACGAAAAAGCTATAAAAACATCAAAATATGTTTATTTTTATTTTTGTTACGCTTTTTAAGTCGGACAAAAATTTTAGGGGGAGATTCAAACCCGAAATACCCCCCCCCCCCCTCTTGGACAAGATCTTGATGGATGTATGCCAATAGAATCAAGACGATTATTAGTTTTTCATTAGGAACCAAACTGTTCCTAAGATATCGCTGTTACACCCTTTTGACAACCTGCATACAGAGGGCGTGTTCTGATTCAGTTCATCTTCCCCCTCAAAATATCTTGAAAATTTCACCTTCATGCTCTTAGACCTAGTTGTAATAGTGGTCATGGTAGAAGTATAGGTATTACTAGTAATAGTGTTGAACATCGGTAGCACGACTAGCAGCAGTAGCATTAACCTATTGCCTTTTGGTCAGCTGAATATCTCTCTCATCAAGTCCTGGAAGTTTCAACTTGATATAATTAGCCATTGCTATGACATTGCTGATACGTCCGTTTGATAACCTATATGCTTATTTACTTCTTGAAATTTTCATCTCAATGCTCTTAGCCCTACAAGGAGTTGCAATTGAAGTAGTGGTAGTAGTAGTAGTAGTAAATGTAGCTGTAACAGCAGTATTAGCAGTAGTGAGCGCATATTGCCTTTTGGTGAGATGATGTTCCTCTTTAAGTATTCTCAAGAAGTTTCAAATTAAGACCCAAATCAATTCTTGAAATATGCTATTTTGACATATGCATGCACATAGCGTCTTTTGATTTAGCTCAAATTTTCCCTTAATTGTTGTAAATGGAGTAGTGTGGTAGTAGTAGTGGTTGTAGTTGGAGTAGTATTGATAGCATGCAAACATAGCCTTTTAAATCATCTCCCTTATCATTTCCTGGATTTTCCCAATTAATATGCTCAGTTATTCCTGTGTTATACCCTTTTGACAATCCGTGTGCACATAACGTGTTTTGACTTGGTTTAACACTCCCCTAAGAATTTTCTGAAAGGCTCACCTGAATACCCTTCGTCTTTTTGGAAAGTAAAGTTCAAACATGTATACCTTTCTCAATAACATATGCTATGTATAAACAATGAACGAATTGCGTAACTTACAGCCCTTGTCCTGAGGACTGTGGGGTGGTTGACATCCTCAATACTGGACCTTTCAACAAAGCTAAACAAAATATCTCTCTGCTGAACAAAATAGCTACAACTATACATTTCAAATCAAATAAGCCTCTTCTAAAGTTCAGACGACCACCCCTTCCATAAAAAATTAGTATATGCCTCAAGGGCATAACTTACAACCCTAACTCCCAGACTCTGGGGGATTCTGTCCACCCCAATGCCTTATTGTATGAAATTTTGACTATTTTTGAACAACTGGCTCTCTCAAGATATTAATTGGATGCATCTGAAGAAAATAAACGTAGAGAGGGGGGCTGCCCCAAATCCCTTTGACTCTTAAAAAGGGGAGTTTGTACGAACACCCTTTCCATAACAACCTTATATGTCCTCGGAAAATATCTTATAACCCTTGCGCTAAGGGCTCTAAGGAGAGAGGGGTGGGGTGTCAGCCTCAAAGACATCATTTTCAGACCTTTCAACTACGCTGAACGAAATCGCCATCTCAAAATTTTTATAATATAAGTTTTGGGAATTGATGAGGGGGGGGGCGTGAGGGGGGGGGTCTGCCCTCCAATCACTTTTGACTATTAAAAAAGACCCTTTCAATTTCCAATCGAATGAGCGTTTTTGAAGATTTACGGCAAAAATGGCCATATCAAAATTATTTTCAGATATGTTTTGCAGGTTGCAGATTTGGTTGCAGGAAAAGATATAGAGGAAAATGAAAAGTTTGTAATACCTTGAACGTGAAGGAAGATTTTGTTTTGTCAGGAAGAATTAGCGACAGTAGTAAAAGGATTAAAAATAATAAAGCTCCTGGTGCTGATAGTGTGGCCTCATTGCTTTCAAGCACAGCCCACCTCAGCTTTCAAACGCATCCCTATCCCTTTTCCCATAGGATTCAAGCGCAGCCCTGTTTCTAGGCAAGCCGGAACCCTCTGACGTCCCGACAACCATAGGGAAAATAAAATTGGAGTCTGACGTCACGCGACACACCTGTTTCTAGGCGAAATTCCCACCCAGGCAATATTTGGCACGACCATTCATAATTTTATGCTGAATTTCCAGGTGTTTCAACTACTTGGAATGAGGTCCATATAATAGAAAAGTAGTAATAATAAAGTGAAGTTTCCTAGCCCCTCGCACCTGTTTTTCTAGCTGGCAAGATTCCTATTTTTGACAAGTGTTCAATGTCCTTGGCAAGAGTTCAATGGTTCGGTTAGGTCAGGTGAATTTCTGTGAGAGCCATCTGACGTCACGGTGCACACCCCCATTTCAAGCGCATGTTACACCACACGCCACACCCTCGCCTTTAAAGGGTAAGATAAGTGGAACTACCATCTCCTCACACATGCACAGTACAGTCACCTGTTCTATTAAAGGGAACACACTTGGCAAGACTCCATGACACACCCCTCTGGACTCCAATGACATCATACAACTAACCCCATTTCAAACAGACAAGTCTATTATACTTGACGTAATTTTGCGTAACCGTTCCACAGGAACCAATGGGGGAATCCCCGCTTGTAGCTCACATCTTGCGTTATGATTGTGCAACAATGTCACGTAATACTTTTTTTCATTAGCTTAATGCCGGTACACAAGTTACGTAATGATTGCGCATCCATCACTGCCAGATATAAACATTTTGGCATTGTTTGCCAAAAAGCCTTTCTTTTTCGGCCTTTCATTTTTTGCTCAAAACACCTTTCATTGTTTTCTAGAGTTCTTGACCCCGCCGGGACTCGAAAGGTCATTCCATTCCACTGGTACTGCGCCCCAAGCAAGTCGTCCATGAAACCTTTGTCAATATTTTTTATCTTGAACCATATTCTAAAAATAAACTATTGCACGACCCTGTTTGTTCTGTGTGTGTTTCAAACAGACAGGTCTAATATACTTGACGTAATTTTGCGCAACCGTTCCACAGGAACCCATGGGGGAATCTCCGCTTGTAGCTCACATCTTACGTTATGATCGTGCAACAATGTCACGTAATACTTTTTTTCATTAGCTTAATGACGGTTCACACTTTACGTAATGATTGTGCATCCATCATTGCCAGGTAATACCATTTTGACATTGTTTCCCAAAAAGCCTTTCTTTTTCAGCTTTTCATTTTTTGCTTGAAACACCTTTCATTGTTTTCTAGAATTCTTGACCTCACCAGGACTCGAAAGGTCATTCCATTTCACTGGTAATGCGCCCCAAGCAGGTCGTCCATGAAATTTTTGTCAGCATTTTTCATCTTGAAGCATATTCTAAAAATAAACTATTGCACGACACCTGAGATTCCCTGTTTGTTGGCACTCATTAGAATCACGTGTTTACAACGAAATTTGGAACGTACTTGGAAAAACATCTATTTCCAGGGGACATTTGCTTTTAAGATATTAATAAAGGGGAAATGTGTGTCTTACTCAAGCTAAAGACTACACCTTAAAAACACAGATACTGTAAATGAAAACAAATTAATAAGCAATGAAACATAAAAAAGACAGCTAAAAAACACGACAAAAAATAAAAGATGAAAATGACATGTAATCATATACGCAAAAAAACCCATCTATTAAACGAAAACCGGGACTTCTAGTCTGCAACCCCGCAGGGTAGGGGAGGGGTAGCAATATTAGATGCAATTTAAGATATATTAAGAACTGCTATCAGTTAGATTTTCATCTCTTCCATGAGAAAAATTCTTTAATGTCCACACCTTAACTTTTAAGCTGTAGTTCAGCAAAATGACATTACATGCCCCCACCCCAAACATAACTTTCTTCAGGCATTTTCTAATACAAATTATGGTTCTGAACCTCATGATTCAACCCGAGCCAATTCTAATACCCCACAAAATACTCCAGACTACCAGAGTATTTCATCCATGTGACACAGCCCCCATCCCCTGGGTGACCTGATATTAGTGAGATTTCCCATTTTTTTTGCCAGTTGTTAGAACGGCGTGTTTACTGGCAAATTTGATACACTCTGGGGGAGGGGGGGTATTTGCATTCAGACATTAATAAAGGGAAATGCGTGTCTTATTCGTCCCAAGCAATAAAAACCAAAACACGGGCAATGCAAATAAAAACAAATTGACAGGCAATAAAACATATAAAAGACAACTAAAAAACACGACAAAAAATAAAAGATGAAAATGTCATATTATACTATACGCAAAAAATGAACCATCTATTATAGAAAACTGGGGACTTCTAGCTTGAAACCCCACAGGGTCTAAGGGAGGGGGATTGATATTAGATACAATTTAAACCATATTAAGAGCTTTTAAGGAAATACCACTTTTTCATTAAGATAAATTTATGGATATTTCACATTATCCTAACAATAGGTTCCAGCTCCCACATAGTAGCATTCATTTTCAGAGGATGCATTGATAATAGATGTAGTTTCTCAGGTGTTATTTCAGCTTTAAAATGATAAAGAACAACATGCCAAATTTAAGGAAAGGCGAAGGGAGAGGATTCCAGGGGACGGGAACCGTTTTCTCTGTCACTAGCTCAACAGTGTTTTATTTTTTTTTATCGTTGAGCAAAGCGATAATTTTCAAGCTTACATTTATGGTTATCCTGCCTCCCTCCACTAAGGCACCGACCTGTTCCCTGGTCGCCTCCGAGGAAGGGTCCAGTCCCCCCCCTCCGAGCGGTTTTTCTTAGCCCAGGGTACATTTTCATCAAAATATCAAAACATGCAAAGGAGGGGAAATTATATTTCGAGAAATTCTTGGTATCATCCACCCCGTGTGCTGTGGGGGAGTTTGTTCTGTGTCTATTCTCTTTTGGGGACAGAATCCGGGCTTCAGCTACGTGATTAAAGAGGCTAAAAACGGTCTTGCTCAAGATAATTTAAAGGTAAAAATAACAGGGAAATTATCGCTGAGTTTTTACGCCAACCCTCTAACGTCAGAGCATCCCTGTTTCTAGCGCTCAACACACACACAGCTAGCTCAGCTCAGCTGTGTGTGTGTTTGTGTGTGTGTGTTTGTGTGTGTATGTGTGTGTGTGCGTGTGTGTGTTTTTGTGTGTGTATGTGCGTGTTTTTTTTCTTTGTGTGTGTGCTTTATGTTCGTGTGGTTTTGTGCGTGTGAGTGTGTATGTCTTTTCGTGTTTGCGTTTTTGTGTGTGTGTGCGTTTGTCGGTTTTTCCGTGTGTATGCGTGTGTGTTTCGTGTTTTTTGTTTTGTGTATGTGAGTTTTTGTGCGTGTATTTTCGTGTTTGTGTGTGTTTTTTGTTTGTGTGTTGTATTTTTGTGTGTTTCAAACGCTAGAGGACGCTTACAATGAAGATGACGGTGCTTCATGGTGCTAGAAAGTAGTTATAGTGTCGTAATGTGTTGTGAATTGATTCTAGAAACCCAAATGAATGAGTTGAAATAAAATTTTTAACAAGAAATGTCTGAAAAGTTGTTTTATGGGGAGATGGGGTGATGGCAGAAGGGTGGCTTAGAGTAGTTATAGTGCTGTACTCTGGCGCAAATTGCTTGGGAAAAATTCAAATGAATGACTTGAAATAAAAATTTTTAAAAGAAGTCTCTGAAAAAAAATTTTTTTGGAGGGGGGGGTGGGGTGATGGCAGCGGGGTGTCTTAGAGTAGTTATAGTGCTGTACTGTGGGCCGAATTGTTTGCGAAACACACGAATGAATGGGTTGAAATGAAATTTCTAACGAGAAATGTCTGAAAAGTGTTTTTGGGGAGATGGGGGCGATGGCAGAAGGCTGTCTTAGAGTAGTTATATTGCTCTACTGTGACACGAATTGCTTGTGAAAAAAGCCTAATGAATGAGTTAAAATAACAAATTTTAACAAGAAATATCTGAAAAAAATGTTTTTGGGCAGATGGGGTGATGGCAGTGGGGTGTCTTAGAGTAGTTATTGTGCTTTACTGTGGGTCAAATTGCTTGCGAAAAACCCGAATGAATGAGTTGAAATAAAATTTCTAACGGGAAATGTCTGAAAAGTATTTTTGGGGAGATGGGGCGATGGCAGAAGGCTGTCTTAGAGTAGTTATATTGCTCTACTGTGACACGAATTGCTTGCGAAAAAACCCTAATGAATGAGTTAAAATAACAAATTTTAACAAGAAATATCTGAAAAAAATGTTTTTGGGCAGATGGGGTGATGGCAGTGGGGTGTCTTAGAGTAGTTATTGTGCTGTACTGTGGGTCAAATTGCTTGCAAATAACCGGAATGAATGAGTTGAAATAAAATTTCTAACGAGAAATGTCTGAAAAGTGTTTTTGGGGAGATGGGGGCGATGGCAGAAGGGTATCTTAGAGTAGTTATAGTGCTGTACTGTGGCACGAATTGCTTGCGAAAAAACCCTAATGAATGAGTTAAAATAACAAATTTTAACAAGAAATATCTGAAAAAAATGTTTTCGGGCAGATGGGGTGATTGCAGTGGGGTGTCTTAGAGTAGTTATTGTGCTGTACTGTGGGTCAAATTGCTTGCGAAAAACCCGAATGAATGAGTTGAAATAAAATTTCTAACGAGAAATGTAATGCGTTTTTGGGGAGATGGGGGCGATGGCAGAAGGCTGTCTTAGAGTAGTTATATTGCTCTACCATGACACGAATTGCTTGCAAAAAAACCCAGATGAATGAGTTAAAAAACAATTTTTAACAAGAAATATCTGAAAAAATGTTTTTGGGCAGATGGGGTGATGGCAGTGGGGTGTCTTAGAGTAGTTTTTGTGCTGTACTGTGGGTCAAATTGCTTGCGAAAAACCCGAATGAATGAGTTGAAATAAAATTTCTAACGAGAAATCACAGTTTATAGAATTAGCAGTATGATCATTCTCTATCTCTCCCATTATAAAAACCCGGACAGGGGTGCGAGTGCTCCGGAGAACGTTTTTTGCAGATAGAAACATAGGCGTTATCAGATCTTTTCGCGGGTAGACAAGTCAGATTTCTCTTGGACACGAAACAAGTGGAAACCCGCTATTACGAATAATGCACTTGGTAACCATTTCTCAGTGATTGACGATAACAAACTAATCCACTAAGGCAGAAACAAGTGGGAGGAGCTTTTTGTTCGCACCGAGACCGAAGACCAGAAATTATCTGCGATAAGCTTACTGTCTATAAACTGTGCGGGAAATGTCTGAAAAGTGTTTTTGGGGAGATGGGGGCGATGGTAGAAGCGTATCTTAGAGTAGTTATAGTGCCGTACTGTGGCACGAATTGCTTGCAAAAAACCCTAATGAATGAGTTAAAATAACAAATTTTAACAAGAAATATCTGAAAAAAATGTTTTTGGGCAGATGGGGCGAAGGCAGTGGGGTGTCTTAGAGTAGTTATTGTGCTGTACTGTGGGTCAAATTGCTTGCGAAAACCCGAATGAATGAGTTGAAGTAAAATTTCTAACGAGAAATGTCTGAAAAGTGTTTTTGGGGAGATGGGTGCGATGGCAGAAGCCATATGACGTCAGCCAAGGGCATGACGTCATAGGGCATGTTGCAGAAATACTATGGGAAAAGGAGGGCATGTCATAGGAAAACACCTGACCTAACCATTCAACTCTTGCCAAGGGTGGGAATATCGCCTAGAAACAGGTGCAAGGGGCTAGGAACTTTACTTACTATTACTACTTTTTTATTATATGGACCTCATTCCAAGTAGTTGAAACACCTGGGAATTCCGCCTAAATTATGACACCTGGTCGTGCCAAATCTTCCATGGGCGGGAATTTCGCCTAGAAACAGGTGTGTCGCGTGACGTCAGAGGGCCCCGCTAGAAATCTAATGTTATTTCCCCTATGGTTGCCGTGACTTCAGAGGGCTACGGTGGAATCTTGCCTGGAAACAGGGCTGCTTTAATCCTATGGGAAAAGGGATAGGGCTGCGCTTGAAAGCTGGGGTGGGCTGTGCTTGAAAGCAGTGAGGCGCCACTACTTCTATATAAACCTTATATACCCCCAGGGCATAACTTACAACCGTTGTCTTGAGAGCTCTGGTGGGGTAGTCATCCTTTAAGATATACTTTCCGGACTTTGAAACAACGTTGAACGAAATCGCCATTTCAAAATTTTGATTGGATGGGTTTGGGGGAATGATGGGCCTGAGAGGGGCGTTAATTGCCCTGTAATCACTTTTGACTATTAAATAGGGCACTAGCTCTTTCAGTTTTCTATTGAATGAGCCCTTTTCGAAGTTTCTACGACAACTCCTTCGATAATAAGTGCCCTGTTCTAAAAAAAAAAAAAAAAAAAAAAAAATAGAATAAATAATACATTGTGCCCAAATCGCTATTTACTATGCAGCACTATTGCACTTCCTATGATAAATGCACTCTTTGTCCTTTAAGAAAAAAGCAGTATTTCTAAGAGGAATTCACTATGATAATTTGCAATTTATAAGCCAGAAGTACCTTTTCAAACTCTCTACCTTATCCAGTCGATATCAGTTGGTTGGGACATTTTTCACCTATTTCATTTCCTATCTCCATGCAATGTACTGGACTACCACAGCCTATCTTTGTCGCTCGAGACTTTTTTTCCTAGAGCTCTTTCAGAAGTAAAACTTGAAAATAGTTCTGTTTTTAATTGAGTTATATATCACTGCACACAAATTCCAGTTTAAAATGGGTCGTTTCCAAAAGTCAGAAAATATCCAGCATTTATCATGTATCACTGGAATTTTTTGCAAAACTGCTTTTCAGTTATGATTTAGGGCTAATAATATTGAGTATGCAAGGTCAAATTTGGAAAGGAAAAGTATCTATATTTTTAGAGGAGGGAGGGTTATGTCATAATCATGGGGATTTTGGAAATTGGAACATCCTTCAAGGAAAATAACCTCATGAAAATTACCATCCATTATTTTGGATTTCCAGGCACAACTGTTAATAATAATACAAACACCTATCATATAGCAACTGAAAGACGGGGGGGGATTTATTAGACGTCTCCAGAGGAATTGTCTACGGAATGGTTTGGGTGCCAGTCTGACTGACTTTATTTCAAGCAGCAATCTGTGCAGAAAAATATAGTTCTATCCTGCTTGCCAGAGCTATAATGAGAGAAAGGTTGAGATGGCTAGGACACGAGGATGAAAAATGACAGATTTGGTGGATGAAATACAAGATATTGCAAAAGGTCTTACTTTTCGGTCAACCATTTAGGGCAAAAAGAGAAACAGGTAGTCCCCAAATTGGTTGGGAGAAGGTCATAAGGAAGGATTTAAAGGAAATTGGAACTTCCTGGGAGGGCGCAAAGAGTTTTTTTAATACATTAGGATGGAGAAGGAGCGTGGGTGGCTGTTTAGCCTCAGTCGCTTTGGTGCAGCAGTGAGTTGCTACTACTAGTAGTACTAGTAGTATTAATTAAGCCCCCCTGCACAAATAGATTGATCCCAATTGAAATGTTTAATATGGTTATAAATTGGTCAAGCTTGAACAAAAAAAAGGAAGAAAAAATAGAAAATAACAAAATATTTTTTTAAGAAATCTGTGGAGAATAAGAAAATACGAAACAATTTTTTTTGCAATTTTAAAGCTCGTGAAACTAAAAGAGGTGGTACTCACATGCATTTCCATGGAAATAATACCTTTAGTTTGTATTATAAAGGTTTTACATAACTGCTGGACCACCTGCTGAAGAGGCTAATTTCACTGAAAATTGAAAGTTCTAGTGCCCTTTATAAGTATAAAAGTGATTGGAGGGCAACCAGGCTACACCCTTTTTCCAAATGGCCTCCGTAGCACTCCATGACACACAATCAAAGTTTTTAGATAGCAATTTTGTTAAAATCGTTGAACACACCAATAAATATGTCTATGGGTATCAAACGACCCTCACAGTCCTTGAGCAAGGAGCGTAAATAATTCAAATTGTCAATTGGTTTTATAGTAGAAAAGGGTGTCTTGAATGTGTGATTGGCTTGAAATTTCAGGGATCGTTCCCTAGGCTAAAAGGATGACATTCTTTTTTGTAGGAGGAAGCTAGGAAGCTAGGAGACGAGTGCTAGGAAGCTAGGAAACAAACTAACAATTTGATTTTCATGATCAGTTTGAGCTTTACAACCGTAAGTCCTGTAAGAAAGAGAAAGGTAGATCAAAATATATTTTGGGGCACAACCCGCAAAAAAAGGCTCCAAAAAGGGCAAAAAAGTTGTTTCATCCAATATCTCAAATTTATATTCTTAAGCCCTTAGACTAAAAAGATAAAACTCAGTAGGAAAAACATCAATTCACCTAAAAATGAGACTCACCAAAGGTCCCAAAACAGACAATAAACTTTACAATTGTGAATGCGTCAGAACTTCAACCTGTTGGTTTCTTATGCCATAAAACTTGACCATAAAAACGGGTCAACAAACTTTATTTTTCTGAACGGTTTGAAACTTAAGACTTTAAGTCTGTGTGCCTAGTGCGTGTCATTTTATCTTTCGAGGGGGAGGGCGAGTTAGATTTTTTTAGGTGGAGGGCTAATAAAACTTTTGTCTTTTCTGTGCCTTTCATTGGATAGGCTCTTCAGCTAGTCCATTCAACTTGTGTCGCAGGGAAGTATCTCATAAAATTGAAAAATATGTTTTTCTAATTTTATTAGAAAAATCAAGATTTTGAAAAATACAGTTTTTGTTCCTTTTTTTTATAAAAATCCTTGTCCCCCCCATAAGTTTTGTGAATTGGTGTCCCTGCTAGCTTGACCGTGCGATGTTGTTGAAGATTTTGATTCAATTCAGTGAATGAAATAAAAAAGAAAAGGGAATGAAAGATGAAATAAAATGGGGAATTTTTCAAAGGATTGATTATGAATAAATTCTCGATGCTAAGGTTGAAGACCCTACTTTTCCCAGCAAATGTCTCGGAGATTAATTAACTATCTACTCCTTGAACACTCAATTTTGTTGCGGTAGAAACAAAGGAGTTGTCTGTCCCATAACAGGGATCCCATTCTGTCATCTCGGCTTTGTCTTTAACAATGATGATCTCTCAGCTGAGCACTTCAATTGACGTTGTCTGATGGATTTTTACTGTATGACGCTATATGACGTTATATGAAGTAATTTATTTAGGAAAAATTCAATCTATTTTTTAAAACTATACAAGACCTATTGATTACCTCTTTTTATTTTTTCCTGCCTTATTTGGTACTCAAAGATTTTATACATTCCAGATTTTTGAAAATATACCATAGTAGTGTAGGACTTCCAGTTTGAAGCACAGTGCCCTAGAAGCGAGTTCTGAGTCTTTAGCAACCAGCAGGTGTTACTGATTGATTACGCGCACCTTTATGTCACGTAATACTGTAGGGAGTTGCATGTAATTGAGGATAACGTAATTTCGCGTCACTTGTTAGAGTGCAGGGTCCGCCAGTCAATTGGGGAACCCCTTATTGTAACTGAGGACGGAAGACGTGTGGGAGTTACGTAACACTTTAGGAGATATTCTTTTATTCAAGATTTTTTTTCTTCAAGGTGTTTTGTGTTTCTTCAACGTGTTTTTTTTTCAAGATTTTTTTCTTCAAGATTTGTTTTTTTTAAGATATTTTTTTGCTTTGAGGTATTTTCTATTCAAGATATTTTCTTCCAAATATTCTTTTCTTCAAATTTTTCCCCTCAGGGAACCTTTAAGATCCGATGACAACAAAGGTTTTTGTCCGCTGTAGGAAACAAACGTAAGACCAGAGATTTCCCCAACGGAATGGCGCCTTAACCACCTGTGCCAACAAATCCTTCCCAATTTTATGTTGCTAGAAATAAATTCTACATGATAAGCTGTTTACCCGCTTGCAGAATTTACTGGCTCAGTATCTAGATCGATAAAGCTATGGATTGCACATTTCCTTTGCTCCGGAAATATTTCACATGGAAGAGAGAAAATCAATTTGTGGAAATATGTTCACTGGTTATTATTGTTATACATTTAACACACACACATATGGATGTTACATCATAGCTACGAAAATGCTCGGATCGATACCTCACTTTTGCTTTTCCGTGTTACCAAGGCTACGCAAGCAACACAAGTAAATCATTACGCAGACATAATAGCGCAAAGAGTTTAAACAAAGGTATTGCTGAAGATCAATGAACTCTGAACAAACCCGGAAATGACACTTTTACTGTTTTTGATGAAATGGTCCTGGATTTTTTTAGGGGGGAGGGGGGTTACTTGGACTTGAAACAGAGAATTCTACTTCTACTAGCAAAAATAAGAAAATGCAGAAATAAACACAGAAAAAAAAAGAACATAAAAAAGGGAAGGAACACGGAAAAAAAATGCAAGATTGAAAAATAAGAAAAACACCCTGTACAGTATTACCTATTTAAAAATCATCCTAGAACAAGAAATCTCAAAGATAAAGACTTTTCTACTGTACTTACAAGTTTTACTAATAAATTAATTTACAAACATTATTGATAAACTTTATTCTTAGGACACTAAAATCAATATTATACATGTACCAAGAAGTATCTTCAACTGCAAAGTCGTTCAATTGAGGATTGTCTACATAAATGCTGAGAAATCTGCCGTAAGCATACCCACTGAATCAAAAATATATACTGCATGAAAACCATAGCTTTTAATCGATAAATCATGTAGTCGCTTTCCATTTTGGTCTGAGAACCTTTTTATTCCGATAAGAACGAGCATAAACCGTATAATGTATTCAATATTTTCTTGAATAACCTTTGCCTTTTTTCCTTCCACGAGTGGTTTTATAAATTTTCCTCTGTAAAACTAAAGCCTTCTAAAATAAACATAAATTACTTTTTAAAACAGGGCACCAGCCTCGTTGCATTTTAGATACAGTTGTTAAGTTTTAACATCGCCCATTCCTTTTAGCAAAACATTTGATCTATTTCAATACCTTGTCGTCTTTAATTTATATTTCCTTATTGTTCAAAAAGTATATAGAATTTAAAACATTTTAGTGAATGAGGGTTCTCCTTATTTCCAGTAATTTCGTAAAATTGGCTACCTGGTGGCACCCTGTGGCACCCGTCATTATCACTTAAACGTTTCTGACATTTGAATATCCCGATAGATATTTTGTATTTGAAAAGTGAGAACCTACCATTTAATTTTTAGATCTTAATGCCCCCCAAGTCAGGTCAAGCCATCAGGTCTATATGTGGATTGCCCATGACATTCCTAGGATACATATTATCATTCCTAAGGCAGTTTTTATATATTTTCTTCACAAAAATTATGCATCCAATTGATCGGTTCGTGTTTTCGCAAGCCAATCCTTCGTGATGCCCACATGGCAGTTCGCGCCACAATATCTTGCATTTTCAATTATTTTCCTATCAAAATAACCCTATATATTGAATTGACCATTGTTTTTATTTGAAAAGCGGGGCTCTCCATTTTATTGTTAGAATGTGATACTCCAAAGCAGTTCAAACCACCAAGGAAAACTATGGCTGGTCCATGGTATCCCTATGATACATATTATTATTCCTAAGGCATTTTAAAACAATTTTTGTACAAAAATGACCCCATTGCAAAGTGAAATATATTGAAGACTCTTTGTGGAACAACAAATCTAAAAGATGAAGACAAAGGTTTTCATTGTACATACAAGTTTTATTAATAAACAAATTTAAAAACATTATTAAAATACCTTATTCTTAGGGCACTGAAATAAATGTTATGCAGGTAGGAAAGGGATATTTTCAACTATAAAGTTGTTCCATCGAGGGTTGTCTACATAAATGCTGCGAAATTCACTGTAAGTATAAGCACGACATCAAAAATACAATGCCTTATTAAAACCTCAACATTTAATATATAGATATTGCACTCGCTTCCTATTTGATTCGAGAACCTTTGTAATCCAACGAGAACGAGTAAAAACCTAATAGGGTATTCAATATTTTATTGAAAAATACTTTCTCCATCTGCTTCAACTATTGGTTGGTATATTTCCCCCCTGTAAAATTCAAACGAACTAAAACACACAGAGACTACCTTCTAAAAACAGGGCAACCCCTTCTTACATTTTAGATATGACACTTAAGTTTTAACATCGCTTCTTACTCTTAGAAAAACATTTGATCTATTTGAAACTCAGAGAGGAAAGAAAATAACAAAATGAAAAATAAAATAAAAAAAGGTGAAAAAACGAGGATTTTGTCAGCCAGTGGAAAACCATGAAGAAGAAGAAATAAACAAATATTTCGACAAGGACCTCCGCCAATTCGTCCTCAGTGCCAAAAAAAAAGAAAAAGAAAAAAACGAAAATCTAACCTTTCGAAGTTTACCCGACAAAGACAGAACATACACTAAATAAAAACCGGGCAGGAATCAATGAAAAAGAATTTACAAAGATGATTGAGCAAGAATCCTTTGCCTTGCAATAGTTTTAGCTGGTCTACAGTTTCGGTTTTCATTAGATATGCAAATAGGTTCTTTTAAGTTATACTGGTTGAAAATATTGATTGAGTCTTTCAAAATAAACTGTCGTAAATTGGGCTTAATAAAATATCTCCAGTATCTGTATTTATTGCTAAATTTTGGTTCATGTACTTTTTTTATCTCAATTACCTCTTTAAAATTTTGAGATAGGCCATTTACAGTTGATATTAAGGTTGCCTCAGCTGTAAATGTCCTATCACAAACTTTTAAAGAGGTAATTGAGATGAAAAAAAATACATGAACCAAAATTTAGCAATAAATAGAGATACTGGATATATTTCATTAAGCTTAATTAATGACAGTTTTATTTTGAAGGACTCAATCAATATTTTCACCCGGTATAACTTAAAAAAACCTCTCTGCATATCTAATGAAAACCGAAACTGTAGAACAGCTAAAACTATTGCAAGGCAAAGGATTCTTGCTCAATCATCTTGGTAAATTCTTTTTTCATTGATTCCTGGCTGGTTTTTATTTAGTGTCTGTTCTGTCTTTGTTGGGTAAGCTTCGAAAGGTTAGATTTTCGTTTTTTTTCTTTTTCTTTTTTGTTTGGCACTGAGGAAAACTTGGCGGAGGTCCTTGTCGAAATATTTGCTTATTTCTTCTTTGGATTTTCTTTTAACCCTTGACAGGCCACTATAGGAACGAATACCCGGAAAAGTCTCCAACGCTTCCCATGTAATTTCTAGGTCAAACTGTTGACGAAAAAAATTTTTTTGCATGATTTATTCAAAATTGTCAATTTTAGACCATGTTGTAAAAATACGACATTAGCCTCTCGAGTATATAAAAATGGGGCATTTTCACTTGGTGTGGAAGGCTTTAAAACAATTGTTTTTGGCAGTAAGGCACAGTGGAAGGTCACATTTTTCCCATTCAAAAGTGGTATATCCCGATTTGCACTCTTTGCAGCGGCTCTGCTTTTCAGTCTTTTTTGGCCAGTGATCAAGTCCATCGGCTTGAGCAGATATTGCCGGTCGGATTCGATTGCGACTTCGAATGGGCTGGGACTTGCTTCAACATCTGCGGATGGTCTAGCACGTTTACGTTGGGGCATCACACGCGCCGAGGCATACAACCCTGCAGCAACTTCAGACCTGAAGGCTCTCAAGATCATCGGTTCGTCTGTCCTTGAAGTCAGCGCTTTGACGTCTGACCTGAAAAGAAGCCAGCTATTGCAGACTGCTGTGTCAATAAGCCACCAGAAGATTCTCATATACCATTTTCGTGTCCGAAGATGAGTTCGGCACATCTCCGCCAGCATGTCTGCTAAATCTACGCCACCCATATGACGGTTGTACTCATAAACAATGGCTGGCCTTGAAACTTCAACCCTGGATTTATCCTTAACGTTCCAGCGTCTGCACGTATCCTGTGGCGTTATTCCTGCATACGTTGAAGCCAAGCAAACCGTGTTGTTATCTAACCATTTCACTACAATAACGCCAGAATGAATGTCAGTCCTGTAATCTGACGTTCCTCTCTCTCGTTTCTTCATTTCACCATCTGTGAGGAGCGGGCAGCCCTTCAGTCGCGCTTTGTTCAACGTACCAATACAAGGGAATCCTTTAATTTTGAGCAAACTCATTAGTTTCAAGCTCGAAAACCAGTTGTCAAAGTAAATCTTGTAGTTCATTTTCTCTGGCAAGGTACTCATCAGACGTAAAACTATGTTGCCTCCGACTCCAAGATCTGGCTCTATGTCATCTTCAACAAGAGTGCCCTTCCCTTGGTAAACTTCAAAATCATATACAAAACCTGACACACCAGCTCTTGTGAACACTTTTATTCCCCACTTCGTCGGCTTTTTCGGTAGATATTGTCTCAAGTTGCTTCGCCCCTTGAAAGGAATCATTTGCTCGTCAATTGAATGGTGTTCTTCGGGGCTGACTTCAAGAAACTTGGAACGGATATGACTCAGGACGGGTCGAATCTTGTATAGCTTGTCAAATCCTTGTTCTCCAGGTTTCTTAGCTTTATTGTTGTCGTTGAAATGAAGAAAACGTTTGATCTTGTCAAACCTTTGTCGGCCCATCTTGTCGGCAATTTGAGGGTATCTGGTGGCTGCTTCCCAGTGCATTCGATAATAGGGAACTTTTATCACTCCCAATAATAGAATAATGCTCATGAAAACTTTTAGCTCTTCGGCAGTGAGGCAGAGGTTGCATCCCTCAGTTTGAAGTGCAAAGACGTTACTTTGTTCAACTATCAGCTCAAGAAGTTCATCGTCAAAGAATTTTTGGAAGTATTTCAGTGGAGTCTCCAAGATGCCGGAACTTGGCGAGGCTCTCCTTTCCAAGACAGATCAACTTTTTCTATCTCTACTTTTCTCCAGCCGAATTTTTCTTGGACTTTCGATTTCTTCTTTGATTTTCCAGTACTTGCTGTTACCGGTTGCTGTTGCTGACTGGAGGGTGGAGTTTTCCCCGAGTCATCGTCACTGCGTTCAGTGTTAGCCTCCACGTCATCCTGTTCCAAGAAGAAGTGGAGATTGTCCAGTAGAGGCAACAAGTCTGCATCAGGATCATCGATAAGATCTTCTGGAGACAGGAAGTCTGGATCATCGTCATCATCATCGTCAGACAAGTCAGACAACATGTCTTCTCGAATGTCAAAAATATACTTGGCCGCCTCTTCTGCGTCAATTCGGCGATTTGAGCTCGTTTTCTTAGTCTGTCGTAAGATTCCGCCATCTAAAAAGAAAACAAAAATTAGTTATTCGTTTCACAATTTTGAGCCACGATCGTCCGATGTTGTATTTTTACAACAGGAGGAAGTTTATCTTGCTACTGATCCAAATTCTTGCACATTTCGTGAATTTCAACTACAGTAATTCTAAACGGTATATATTTTATACGCATATGACATGCAAGGAATCTCCCACCTTTTCGTTTTGTTTCCAGTTTCTAGCTTAGAAATTGCCTACCTTTTCATTCGTTTTTCTTATCCCTTGGTTTGGTGACTCACTGTTTAGGCCACATGTCACACAGCAGCTCCCCGAAGGTATCAATCGACTGCCATCTTTCAGCCCCATCGAAAGATGTTGATAAAAGCAGTATTTTTTGACAGCAAGATGGCAGTCCAAGCTCGAAAAGTACAGTGTTGTTTTTTTTACAACAATTGCCTCTATAGGGTTAACTTTATATTTTCTGCAGGAACTTCGTTAGGTTTTGTTAGAATTTCTTGTGTTTTGAAATAAGTATTTTGTATTTTCGCAGCAACTATTTTTTATTCTGTTAGAACTATTTGGAATAGCGTAAAGTATTTTTACTTTTTCAGAATAATTTTGCTTTGTAAGAAATATTTTGGATTTGTTTAATTTTTTTTTGTATTTTGTAAGAATGATGTTGTTTTTTAAGAACTATTTAGGATTTCATTGGAACATTTTGTATTTTGTAAGAACTATTTTTTTTTGTAAGAACTATTTTGGATTTTGTTTGAACTTCTTTGTGTTCTGTAAGAAGTATTTGGATGTTTTTAGATTTTGCGTGTTTCGTATCAAGTATTTGCATTTTGCAGCAATTATTTTTTATTCTGTCTGAACTATTTTGGATTTGTGTAGCCTATAAAATATTTTTCATTTTGTAAGTATGGTTTTATTTTGTAAAAACTGTTTTGGATTTGTGTAAAGTATTCTTGAATTTCTTGAATTTCTTGATTTCTTTTTGTAAGAGTCATTTTGGATTTTATTTGAATTTCTTGTATTTTGTACGGATTATTTTTATTTTGTAAGAACTATTTTGGATTTGTGTAAAATACTTTTTTGTATTATGTATGAATAATTTAGTTTTGTAAAAACTATTTGAATTTTGTTAGAACTTTTTTTTATTTTGTAAGAACTATTTCTGTTTTTAGAAGCACTATTTTGCATTTTGTTTGAACTTTTTGTGTTTTGTAAAAAGTATTTGTATTTTGCAGCAATTATTTTTTACTCTGTTTGAACTCTTTCGGATTTGTGTCTAAAATATTTTTATTTTGTAAGAATAATTTTTAGTTTTGTAAGAACTATTTTGGATTTATTTAGAACTTTTTGTATTTTGTAAGAATTATTCTAGTTTTGTAAAAACTTTTTTGGATTTTGTTTGAACTTTTTGTGTTTTGTAACAAGTATTTGTATTTTGTAGTAAATATTTTTATTTTGTTAGAAATATTTGCGATTTCTGTAAAGTATTTTGTATTTTCTAAGAATAAGTTTTGTTTTGTACCAAGTGACAGGTGCCATAGGGTGCCACTGGGCAGAAAAATTGTGCCACGCTGGAGCGAGTTGCCACAAGTCATCATAATAATTCCTATTAGGACTTCTCCTTTAAGTTTAAAAGATGTATTTTAGTGCATACGGTTTGCGTGGTATTTCTTGTAGCAAAATGTTTGAGAATGAATTAGGAATTATAATGTTTACCAAAGGTTGCCGGGCGTCAGCCACAGAGTGCCAGTAGCCAGGAATTGCCATAGAGTATCACGGTCTAAAAATGAAAAAGTATGTCCTGACTATTCAAATAAAATTATCTATTGGCATATTCAAACGCTAAAAAAACAGTTAAGTGAAGATGAAGGGTGCCATAGGGTGCCAACGTTCAGAAAATGTCAACAAAATCACTGGAAATAAGGAGAAGGCTCATTCAAGAACATGTTTTAAATTCAGTACCCTTTTTAAGAATAAGGAAACATAAAATTAGAGACGAAAAGATATTGAAATAGATCAAATGTTTTGCTAAAAGTTAGGACTAATATTAAAACTTAAGTGTCATATCTAAACTGTAGAAAGGGGGTTGCCCTGTTTTTAGAAGGTAATTTCTTTACTTTTTAGATGGTTTTAACTTTACGGGGGATATATACAAAACCACTGGTTGAAGGGGATTAAGAAAAGGCTTTTTCAGGAAAACTTTGAATACATTGTGAGGTCTCTAGTCGCTCTCGTCGGATTACAAATGTTTTCGAATCCAATTTGGAGCGAGTGCAAGATTTATCGATTAAAAGCTAAGGTTTTCATGCAGTATGTTAGTTTTGATATCAAGGGTATACCTACAGCGAATTTCTCAGCATTTACGTAGACAATCCTCGATTGAACGAATTTAGAGTGGATAATGTCCCTTTCCTACCGGTATAATATTGATTTCAGTGCCCTAAGAATAAAGTATTTTAATAATGTTTGTAAATTTGCTTATTAATAAAACTTTTATATGCAATAAAAGCCTTTGTCTTCAACTTTTAGATTTCTTATTTCACGATGAGTCTTAAATTTATTCTAATGTGGCAAATGGGTTATTTTTGTAAGGAAATTGTTGAAAAATTTATTAGGAGTGATAGTATGTATCACAGGGATGTCATTGGCCAGCCAAAGTGTGCCATGATGGTGTGAACTGCCTTGGAGCATCACATTCTAACAACAAAATGGAAAGTTCCATTGTTCAAATAAAAACACTGGTCATTTTAGTTTATAGGGTTATTTTCGAAGGAAGAAAATTGAAAAGGCCTTAGGAATGATAGTGAGTGCCAGAGGGGCCATGGACCAGCAATTTTGTGCTACTGTGGCAAGGCCTTCGGGGCATCAAGAAGGGTTAGCATGCGAAAACACGAGCCATTTGATTTAAAGCATAATTTTTTATCAAGAAAATATCTGAAAAATGCCTTAGGAATGATAATATGTGTCGCAAGGATGTCATGGGCCAGCCATATTGTCACGGTTGCGTGAACTGGCATAGGGGGCATAACGATCGCATAGTGAAATGATATGTTCCCGCTGTTTAATTGAAAATTTGTAATGGGATATTAAAACGTCAGAAATCGCTTAAGTGATTATGACGGGAGCCGCAAGGTGCCAACACGCCGCAAATTTTCCAAATCAGTGAAAATAAAGAGAAGGCTCATTCAAAAAATTTTTTAATTCTACATCCTTTATAAAAAACAAAGAAATATAAAATTAAAGACGAAACAAAATTGAAATAGATCAAATGTTTTGCTAAAATTAAAGGGCGATGTTAAAATTTGAGAGCCATATCTAAAATGCAACGAGGGGTTTGCTCTGTCTTAGAAGATAATTTCAGTATGTTTTAGAAGGCTTTAATTTTACAGAGGATATTGTATAAAACCACTGGTTGAAGGGAATAAGGAAAAGGCATATTCAAGGAAATGTTGAATACATTTTATGGTTTATACTCGGTCTTGTCAGACTACAAAGGTTCTCAGACCAAATTTGAAAGCGAGTACATTATTTATCACTTAAAAGCTATGGTTTTCTTGCAGTATTAAATTTTTGATGTTGTGGGTATACTTACGGTAAATTTCTCAGCATTTATGCAGACAATCCTCGATTAAACGACCTTCTAGTTGAAAATAGCCTCTCCTACTTGCATAATATTGATTTCAGTTCCCTAAGAATAAAGTACTTCACTAAAGTTTGTAAATTTGTTGATTGATAAAACTTTTATGTACAATAAAAAGTCTTCATATCTTAGATTTCTTGTTCCAGGATGAATCTTCAATATGTAATACTATTGTTTATTTTATCTGTCATTCCTGCATTTTTTCCGTGTTTCTTCCATTTTTTATATTTTGTTTTCCTGGGTTTATTTTTGTATTTCCTTATTTTTACTAGTAGAAGTACAACTTGCTGTCTCAAGCCGAAGTAGCCCCCCCCCCTTAGAAATGCCAAGACGAAATTGCCAAGAATTTTTAAATTGCCTTGTTCGGGTTTGTTCAGAGTTTGTTGATCCTCAGCAATGCCTTCATTAAAACTCTTTTCGCCGTTCTGTCTGCGTAATAATTCACTTGTATTGTTTACGCAGCCTTGGTAACACGGAAAAGCGAAAGTGAGGTTATCGATCCGAGCGTTTACATAACTATAATGTAACATCCATGTTTGTGTGTCAAATGTATACAAATGATAACCTTTAAACCAATCTCCACTAATTGAATGCCTTTCTTCCACGCGAATTTTCCCGAGATAGGAAATACGCAATCCATCGCTTTATTGGTCTAGAAACTGTGCAGTGAATTCTCCAAGCGGGGAAACTGCTTATCACGCAGAATATATTTCAAGGAACATAATATTAGAAAAGATTTGTTGGCACAGGTGGTTAAGGTACTATTCTGTTATGGAAATCTCCGGTCTTACGTTCGACTCCAACAGCGGACAAAAACCTTTGTTGTCATAGGATTAAAAAAGTTTCCTTGAGGACAAAGCCTTGAAGAAAAGAAGATCTCGAAGAAATTGTTTTGAAGGAAAAAAATCCCGAAATCAAACAAATCTAAATAAATCTTTAAAAAAAGCCGTAAAGAAAAAAAGGCCTTGAAAGAAAAATAAGCATTAAAAGAAAAAAAGCGCCTTGAAAGAAAAATAATCTTGAAGAAAAAAAAACATATCCTAAAGTATTACGTAACACCGATGTGTGTTCCGTCCTCAGTTACAACCGGGGGTTCCCCACTTGACTGGCGGGCCCCGAGGTCTAACAAGCCATGCAAGATTACGTCATCCTCAGGTACAAGCAACTTCCTATAATATTACGTAACATACAGATTTACTATAGTATAACGTAACATACAGGTGCGCAAATAAAACAGTAGCACCTTCTGGCTACTAGGGACTCAGAGCTCGTTACTAGAGGGCTGCGCTTAAAACTGAACCCCCTATTCTACACAGCATATCCTTTTTTCCACTCCAAAAACAGTCTGGAATATAACTTATAATATCAACATTTTATTACATCTTTATATTTTCTGTATCTTTGATGCGTGCAACATCATATTGTGAAAGATGAACTGGGTCTTGAGAAAATCAAAACAGACCTATTTTTAGTTTTTGCTCCCCTATGTAGATGTGAAATTCTATAGCCTACCTGCGTCAGCACGCCCTTTTCATAGGTATAAAAATACTGTAATTTTTTCTAGAATCGACAACCAATTAATTATAAAGGAAAGCTTTTGTATATTTTTTCAACGATAAAATACGGTTTTCGAGGCATAATTTATTGTTAACCTTTGTGCTCACAAAGGTTTTGCTTCATTTATAAATATTATTTTAAAGTATAAAAGATTCAGATGAAACTTCTGACGAATTTAAATTCTGAGAACCATGCCAGGTTTATCCACCTCTAACCTTGGGAAAATCGACAACGAAGCGGCAAAAATAGCACAGTTCTGTATCAGTTCATTCTTGCATGCTACAGATCTAACTTTTACATTAGCCTGATTTTGGGACTAAATGTGAATAGGGAATTAATCGGACTTTCAGACCCCCTCGCGTTGCTTCACTTTCCAGACAACAGCCTGTAGGATAATCTCCAAAATTCTCATGAAGGTCCTTAGAGGATTTACAACATTTTAAAAAGGTGTGGGATAAAAGAAGAATCCTGTTAGGATCCCCTCACCTTATATAAAAATCTCTAAATAAAATTAAAATAGCAAAATGAGAGTTGTCTCAAAAACAATTTTGGGACAAGAAACTGATTAGTTTTAAAATATTCAACTTTGTTGTGAATAATTTCCAGAACTGTTTTGGATAAACAGGATATAAGATCAAGAACTTCGAACAAATAAACGATGGCAAACTCTGAAGTACTCTTATCAGCACTCATTTGGGTCAACCCCGGGGTAGCGGCTTTCCAGTTTTGGCACTGTTTAAAAACTAACAAACATAGGAGATGGCATGACAATACTGTTTTGTGTTTTGTATGACGAGAGCAGACATTAATAACTTTTAGAGAAATACGTGTTTAATTCTTGTGACTTAACGTTTTATACTCTTGGGGGGGGGGCAGGCTAAAGGTAAGAAATTAATATTTACTTACCCTTATGATCTTTCACATATATTATTGGCTGCTGTTTTCCTTACATAACAGTTTTAAAAAATAATGATCACATGGAAATATAAGATGCACAAAAATAAATAGCTTTGTAGATTGTTCTGTTCAGCGAAATTAGAAATTGGTAACTCGGATTCCTTATTTTTAGGTATTATTTAAAAAAAAAACGTTTTCCAAAAAACAAGTTTTTCAAAGAAAAGTAAAGACCTCCATTAAACCAAAAATGAGCAATTAAGTCAAATAGTTTTCCAAGCGTAAAACTACCAAAAAGCGTAATTTCGGTAAAATCCTGGGGGAGGGGGGCAAAGTTGGAGCCAATTTTTCCGGAACAAGTAAAAAAGACAGTGAAAACTGAAAAATGAGCCATGTATTACCTTAAAGGCCTTACCTTAAGATACACGATATAAAACTGACCTGTTTCTCTAGGTACTTTAAATATGCTGGTTTATCTTAGTTTGGACAATATTTTTTTGAAGAAACTAAATTTCAATTGTGTGTGGGGGAGGGGAGGCAAACTGAGGTCTGGAGAGAAGGTAAACTTGGTCCTGGAGGAGGCATTTGTCCCATGTTCCATAGTAAATTACGCCCCTGCACATATAATGTGGTTACATTTTCTTTTCGAATTGTCGAATTTCTTCATAGATGTAGTCTCTACCCCGTCTAATGGTTCAACTCATCTTTTAGTCAAAGAAAATCACCAAAAATTTGTTTTTAAATTCTTTTACGTTCAAGAACACTTCGGGAAAGATAAGGTCCATTTACCTGAGGAGCACTACCACCCGTGGTAGGGCGCATCATCACCACGTTATGATGCCACGTACTACCACGTACTACCGTGGTAGGGCATATCACCATGTTTGGGGTCTGGGTTACAATAGAAAAAAAAAACCTTAAAAGACACATCAAAAATTTGTTTACATGCATGTTTAATACGTTTTTAAGAGTCGGGCAAACATTTTGTGGAAGAGTGGGTTCAAACCCCATACATCCCATCGCCCTAAATACGACCATGACCATCTGAGTATTTACATCAGTGATGGGAATCAGTGGCAACGCTATAGCGTTGCCTATAGCAAAGGCCATACAGCTCTATGTTTTGTTATTTTTTTTTTTTTCCCAGAGGCACTTCATATGGAAAAGATCGTCAAATAAACTTTAAAGAGGGCTCATTCGATTGGAAATCGAGATTTCTAGTGCCCTTTCTAAGGGTCTAATGTGATTGGAAGGCAACTAACACCCCTTCCACGCCCACCATTTCCCCAAACACATCCAATCAAAATTTTGAAATAGCCATTTTGTTCTATGTAGTTCCTTTCCTGATAGAAATTATGTTTTTGACGAGGACACTCCCCCATAGCCCTCAGGCACGGGTCGTAAGTTATGTCCTGGGGACATATAAGGTTTTTATAGAAAGCTTTGTCAAAGAAACTTCAAAAAGGACTCATTCAATTGGGAATTCAAAGGGCAACTAACCCCCCTCTCACGCCCACCTTTTCCCCAAACACACCCAATCAAAATTTTGAGCTAGCCATTTTGTTCAACATAGTTGAAATTTCTGGAAATTAGGTCTTTGAGGATGACAACCCCCCCCCCCCCCACAGCCCTCAGGGCAAGGGTGATAAGTTATGCCCTGGGGCATATAAGGTTTTTATAGAAAGCGTTGTCGTAGAAACTTCAAAAGGGCTTATTTGATTGGAAATTTAAATGGCTAGTGTCCTTTTTAATAGTCGAAAGTGATTTGAAGGCAACTAACACCCCTTCCACGCCCGTCATTTCCCCAAACACATCCGATCAAAATTTTGAGATAGCCATTTTGTTCAACGTAGTTGAAAGTTCTGGAAATAATATCTTTGAGCAGACCACTCCCCCCACAGTGTTCAGGGTAAGGGTTATAAGTTATTCCCTGGGGGCATATATGGTTTTTATGGAAGGAATGCTCGTATAAATTTCAAAGAGGGCTCATTTGATTGGAAATTGAAAGTTGTAGCTCATTTTTAAGCTTCAAAAGATATCCGAGGGTAACCAGCACCCCTCCACGCCCTTTTTTCCAAATGCATCTGATAAAAATTTTGAGATAACTATTTTGTTAAAAATAGTTGTTAGATCATATAACAAAAACCCCGGTGTCGACATAACCTCCCCAGAGCCCGGCGGCAGGCGTTGTAAGTTACGCCCTGGGGGAATATATGGTTCTTATGGAATGAATGCTCGGACAAACTTCAAAGAGGGCTCATTTGATTGGAAATTGAAAGTTCTAGCTCACTTTTTAAGAGTCAAAAGAGGTTAGAAGGCACCTATACCCCCCCCCTCTACGCCCTTTTTTTCTAAAACCCATCCAATAAAACTTTGAGATAGCCATTTAAAAAAAAAAAAAAAACAGTTCAAAGACCATATAACGAAAACTCATGGGGTCCAAACAGCCCTCCAGTGCCCGAGGGCAGAAATTGTAAGTTATGCCCTGGGGGAATATATGATTCTTATGGAAGGAATGCTCGTAAAAACTCAGAGAGGACTCATTTGATTCAAAATTGAAAGTTGTAGTTCAGTTTTTGAGATTTAAAAGAGATTGGAGGGCAACTACCCCCACACCCCTTTTTCCCCAAATGCATCCGATAAAAATTTTGAGATAGCAATTAAGTTAGAAATTGTTCAAAAGTCAGATAAGGAAATCTCAGGTCTTGTCACAACCCCCGGGGCCCGGGGGCAGGCGTTTTAACTTATGCCCTGGGGCATATATGGTTCTGCTGAAAGGGACACTCGTATAAACTTCAGAGAGGGCTCATTTGATTGAAAATTTAAAGTTCGATCCGAGGACAACTAGCCCACCCCCCCACGCCTTCTTTTTCCAAACCCATCTGATAGAAATTTCGAGATGGATATTTTGTTAAAAATAGATCAAAGGTCAGATAAGAAAAACTCCAGTGTCAATACAATCCCACGGGGCCTGGGGAAGGCGTTATAAGTTTTGCACTAAGGGCATGTATGGTTCTTCTGAAAGGGGTGCTCGTATATACTTCATAGAGGGTTCATTTGATTGGAAATTGAAAGTTCCAGTGTGCTTTTTAAGAAACAAGAGATTTAAAAGCATCTAGCCCTCCCCTTACGCCCCTTTTCCCATAACCCATCTGCTACAAATTTTGAGATAGTCAGTTTTTTGAAAAATTTTCAAAAATTTGAAAAAAAATCCGGTGTCAACACAACCCCTCAGGCCCGGGGGTAGGCGTTGTAAGTGTTGTCCTCGGGGCGTATATGGTTCTTATGAAAGGGGTTGCTCGTATAAACTTCAGAGAGGCCTCATTTGATTAGAAATTGAAAGTTCTAGTTAATTTTTGATCGTCAAAAGATATCTGAGGGCACTAACCCCTTCCCCACACACCCTTTTATCCCCAAGTTTATCCGATAAATTTTTAAAATAAGCATTTCATTAAAAGTAGTTCAAAGGTCAGATAAGAAAAACTCCTATGTCGACGCAACCCCCCAGGGCCCGGAGGCAGGCATTTTATTGGATATTGAAAGTTCTTGTTCACTTTTTAAGAGTCAAAAGAGATTGGAGGGCAACTAGCCCCTCCCCCCTTCACGCCTTAAAAGCATCAGATAAAATTGTGAGACAGACATTTTGCTAAAAATAGTTCAAACTTCAGATAACAAAAACTCCGGTGTTGACACATCCCACCAGGGCCCAGGGGTAGGCGTTGTAAGTTATGCCCTAGGGGCATATATGGTTGTTATGGAAGGGATGATAGTATAAACTTTGTAGAGGGCTCATTTGATTGGAAATTGAAAGTTGTAATTTATTTTTCTAAGAGTCAAAAGCGATCGAAGGGCAACTAGCCTCCCCCCACACTCCATTTATTTTTTTTTCCAGAGGCACTTCATATAGAAGGGGTCGTCGTATAAACTTAAAAGGGGGCTCGTTCGATTGGGAATTGAGAGTTCTAGTGCCCTTTTTAAGAGTCAAAAGTGTTCGGAGGGCAACTAGCACCCCCAAGCCCCTTTTCACCAAATACATCTGATAAAAATTTGAGGTAGCCATTTTGTTAAAAATAGTTCAAAGATCATATAACAGAAACTCCTTTATGTAAGGCCATTTCATTAAAAATAGTTCAAAGGTCAGATAAGATAAACTCCTGGGTCGACTCAACCCCCCAGGGCCCGGGGCAGGCATTGTAAGTATTGCTCTTGGGGTATATATGGTTCTTATGGAAGGTATGCTCATATAAATTTCGGAAAGGGCTCATTTGATTGGAAACTGAAAATTCTAGTTCACTTTTAAAGAGTCAAAAGATATTGGAGGGTAACTAGCTCCCCCCTTCTCCATGTCCTTTTTTCCTCAAACCCGTCCGATAAGAATTTTGAGATAATCATTTTTACAAAAATAGTTCAAAAATCATATAATGAAAACTCCGGGGTCGACACAATCCTCTAGGGCCCAGAGGCAGGCGTTATAATAATGCTCTGAGGGCATATATTGTAATTATGCAAGGGATGCTCGTATAAACTTCGGAGAGGGCTCATATGATTGGAAATTAAAAGTTCTCGTTTACTTTTTAAAAATCAAAAGAGATTGGAGGGCAACTAGCCCCCTCTCCACGTCCTATTTTCATAAGCCCATCCAATAAGAAACTTGAGCGATCCATTTTTTTCAAAATAGTTCAAAGATCATATAACGAAAACTCCGGGGTCGACACAATCCTTCAGGGCCCGGGGTAAGCGTTGCAAGTTATGCATGGAGGGCATATACAGCTGTTATTGGAGGCTTTCTCGTATAAATTTCAGAGGGGGCTCATTTAATTGAAAATTGAAATTTCTAGTTCAGTTTTTACGAGTCAAAAGAGATCAGTGGGCAACTATCCCCCCACGCCCCTCTTCCCCCAAATGCATCCGATAAAATTTTGAGATAGCCATTTTGTTAAAAATTTTTTAAAGGTCTGATAGAAAACTGCGGTGTCGACGCAACCACCCAGGGCACGGGGGCTGGCGTTGCAAGTTATGCCCTGCGGACATATATGGTTCTTATTGAAGGGATGCTCGTACAAACTTCAGAGAGGGCTGATTTGAATGGAAATTGAAAGTTCTAGTTCAACTTTTAAGAGTCAAAAGAGATCGGAGGGCCCCTATCCTCCCCACGTCCTTTTTCACCAAACCCATCTATTACAAATTTTGAGATAGCCATTTTTTAAAATAGTTCAAAAGTCAGATAACAAATCCTCCGGTGTCGACAAAACCCCCCAGGGCCTGGGAAGTAGGCATAGTAGGCTATGTCCTGGGACCGTGTATTGTTCTTATGAAAGGGATGCTTCAGAGGGGGCTCATTTGAATGGAAATTAAAAGTTCTAGTTCCTTTTCTCAGAGTTAAAAAAGATCGGAGGGAAACTATCCACTACCCTCCTCCACGCCTTTGGGTTTATCGGATAGATAAACCCATCCGATAAAAATTTGAGATGATTATTTTGTTAAAAATAGTTGAAAGATCATATATTAAAGCTCCGGGGTTGAAACAACCTCCCAGGGCACAAGGACAGGCGTTGTAAGTTATACTCTTGGGTTATATATGGTCCTTAAAGAAGAGATGGTTGTATAAACTTCAGAGAGGGCTCATTTGATTGAAAAAAGAAAGTTTTAGCTCACTTTTAAAGATCTAAAAGAGACCGAAAGACAATTTGGACAACCCCCCCCCCCGCGCCCTTTTTTCCCCAAAACCCTCCAATAACAATTTTGAGATAGCTATTTTGTTAAAAATAGTTCAAACATCAGATAATAAAAACTCCGATTTTGACACAAACCCATTTTTCACTTTGATATTATTACTTTGATACCAGTTTTGATACTTTGATGAACATTTGATTTTTTGTTAAAGTTGGTTTTGAAATAAGGAATTTTTACAAACTTGAAACTTTTTGCAATCAAAAACGAACTAAAATTAGTTAAAAAAAAACTTTCCGAAAAAAAAGATTTTCAAAGAAAAGTAAAGGCCATTTTAAACTTAAGCTCAGCAGATAAAAATACCTGTTAAAATTTAAAGTCAAAACGACCAGAAATTACTATTAAAGCATAAATGAAAACCAAAACGAACAGAAATTAAATAAACAATCATAGCAAAAAACATACAACAAGTAATAATATAAATGAATAAATAGATCTTAAAGCAATTAATGCTTAAATTGAATATGAAAATCAAGCTTAAAACGAAAAAAACATTTTGCTATTGAAGTATAAATGAAACTTAAAACGGACAGAAATTAAATAAACAATCTATGCAACAGACATACAATAGATGTAAATGTAAATGAATAAATAAATCTTAAAGCGAGTGAAATTTAAATTAAATATGCAAATCAAGCTTGAAATGAACAAAAATCACTACAAACAAGAGTTGGGGTATCGCCTCCTTCTCTCACTGTAAAAGTCTAAAACCTTCTGCGTCATTGGCGCTTTACTGAAAACTATATGTGTCTTGAACAGTCTTGGAGAGTTTAAACAACATCAAACTGAATATTTGATGTATAATGATATTAATTGTTGAAAGATCCATCAGTTCAAGAATTTATTTCACTGTAATTTTATTTTTATTTTCAATGCTGTAAGAACTGGAAAAGAAAATATTTGTAACATAATTCATTTTCAGTTAAGCCCCAATGACGCAGTAGGCTTTTGGTTTTTATTTACAGTTAAGGAAGGGGGCAGTATCCAAACTCTTGTTTGTGCTGAAACTATGTTCGTTTTCAACCACTTTACAAAGAATTAATAAATTAAACTGAATATTTGATGTGACATTAATTGCTGAAAGCTCATCAGTTCAAAATTTTACTGTAATTTTAATGTTTATTTTCAATATTAAGTACAAAAGGAAATATTTGAAATAAAATTCATTTTCAGTAAAGCGCCAATGACGCAGTAGGTTTTAGGCTTTTACAGTGAGAGAAGGAGGCGATACCCAAACTCTTGTTTGTAGTGATTTTTGTTCGTATCAAGCTTGATTTGCATATTCAATTTAAGGTTCACTCGTTTTAAGATTTATTAATTCATTTACATTAATATCTATTGTATGTTTTTTCAGAGTTCAGAGTTTTTATTTATTCACCAATAAATAGAAAATGGAAATATAATACCCTTATTCCACTCAAAAGGCTCCATGGCCAGGGATACAAGGGGGATAAAAAAATACTTTTTTTTAACTCAACAAAACGTTCCCCCAAAGAATTGATACCATCCTGGTCACCAAAAGAAGTCATCAAATTACTTACGGTGGATGGTAGATCCGCTTCGCGACCAAACCCACCATACCAAAGGTTGTCAACATCATAGCAGAGCCATGGCAACTATACAAAGGTAACGCTGAACTCATTTTTATACACCCACGAAGCTGAAAAACAAAAAAGAAAAGCCAAAACAATTGAATCTGAAATAAGGAATAGTGGAGAGGAAAAAAATACAAACAAACACCAAAAATACATAAAAAACAGTGACACCAAGGGACAAAAATTAAAATTAAATAGAGACAGAAGAATAAAAAAAAAAAGAAAAACGAAAATAAAACACGATCAAACAAATCATAACTTCTAATACTAAATGCAATCAGCAATAGACCTTATTTTCTTTATTGCTGACCCTACACCAGGCTTTGTCAATATTTGACCCTGATCTGACTACGCATTACGCTGACCGTGCTTGTCTTTAGCCGCATTCAAAATGTCCCGGCGACGCTTTGTTAGGGATTCCGATAAAAACATACCAGTAGATGCAAGTCTAGCTTTTGCTTTAAACACTTTTCGGCCTACATCTTTGCTAGAAAATTTAACAATGATCAGAGCAACTCTATTAGAACTTTCTTCAGTCTGTGGGGTCTGATTATTCAGGCGGAGATGGTACACATTGATCAGATCAGAAGAAGAGAGTTCAGTCAGAGACATTTTGCTGTTCAGAATTTGAAGTATTGCCGTGCGACTTTCCACATTGGGTAACTGTTTGGCCCCAAGAAATAGAAGACTGTCAAGTAGGGACTCCTGATCAAAATAATCCAGCTTTGTTTCAATTGGAATGATTCTGTCCTCGAGGTTCTCAATTTGAGTTCTCAGACCCTTTAAAGCCTGCTCAATTTTCGCAAACTTCGGATTAAACTCGAGTCTGATTGCATCGTAAACCTGGCTGATTATTAGTTTAGCAGGCTCTTTCATTGACCTTGCATCATTAAACTTTTCAGTCACTTACACTTTTGAGTTTACAGTGATTGTTTATATAATTTCTGTTCGTTTTAAGTTTCATTTATACTTCAATAGCAAAATATTTTTTTCGTTTTAAGCTTGATTTTCATATTCAATCTAAGCATTACTTGCTTTAAGATCTATTTATTCATTTATATTATTACTTGTTGTATATTTTTCGCTATGATTGCTTATCTAATTTCTGTTCGTTTTGGGTTTCATTTATTCTTTACTAGTAATTTCTGGTCGTTTCTGAGCTTGAATTTTAACAGGTATTTGTATCTGCTGAGATTAAGTTTAAAATGGCCTTTACTTTTCTTTGAAAAACTTATTTTTCGGAAAGTTTTCTTTAATTAATTCAACACTAAAGAGAGTAATTCCTAAATTCATTGATGAAGATCTGTGCTAGTTTTATTTGCTCATCAGCTTTGGCTGTTCTGTGACATGTGATCAAGCTGTCAGCATGCATAGAACTTGTTATATTTTTACCTTTAAGATTCAAATCCGTCGTTTAAATAAGGAACAGAAGAGTACTAACTGTGGCCCTTTGAGGAAGACCTCTATTAATAGGACGTTAGGAATACATGCTTGCCTTTAATATCACAGCATGATATCCCTATGATAAATTAATTTTTAACAAAAGAAAAAATGCCACAGAGAAATTCATTTTGTCAGTTAACAAGTATAAGGTCATCTGCAATATTATCATAAGCACTTTCAAAAATAAACAGCACGGTTAGAGTGATTTCAATTTTGTCGTTTATAATGTTCCAATCTCAAGAGTACGTCTGCTCTCAAAAATATTTTTTGAGTACTTGTTAAGAATCTAGAAACACGCGAGAAGTGAAGTTTTGTTAATGCTAATGAAATAAAACAAAGTAGGATGAAAATGTGATAGTTTAGAAACAAATTTAGGCTTTATATTTGCACATTAGGGGTGGGGGGGGGGGGTTTAAAGCATAGCATATACTAAATACGGAACCTCACCTAGGTACCTGTTTTTGCCCCTTCAACCCCAAAAAATTCAAGTTTAAATCTTTGTCACGGAGTGAGCAACACCTCACAAGCAGTGGAAACCTGTTTTTCACTAAGCATCTTGGTCTTTCTCGATGCAGTCTTTCTCGCGTGTTTCTGGATTCTTAAAAAGTATGATTTTTCGTTTAAAGGGATTTTGTTAAAGCAAAAAGAGGAGTTTATCCCCAGGAGCCATTCTGCTCTACAATATGCAAATCTTTCAAAAACTCAGTCAAACACACACACATGAAATAGGTCTTTATGAATAGGTCCCTGTGGTTGGTTTTTAAGCTTAGATTTTGGTTAAATTACGGTCATGTTCTACTAGCAGAAGACTGGTTTTTCTGCCAAGCGAAATTAAAATATACATAAGGTTGTTTCTAAGAAAATGGGCAATTTTTTATTCGATGAATCGTGCAAAGAGTCATGACCAGGAGCAGATTTATCGCTAATAGATAGTATTGCTTCTTCGATTTCATCGTAGTAGGAAGGAAAGGCTGAGATACTCTATAGTTTTTGTTTTTAATATCGTAACGGAGAAATATTTGGGAATGATAGAACTGAATGATAGAAATTTCCAAATAGCTCTGCAGAATCTTAGCAAATTTCTTGGTTATTTTGCAATACTTCACCTTCTTGAACAGAATCAGAAATTATATTTTCAACTTTTGTTGATCATCCCGTATTTTACGTTGCTCATAAATAAAGATGATTGGCTTAGATGGATTATTGTGTCGAAGGTAGATCAATAATGGTCCTTACGTTGTTTAATTGTTTTTCTTGCCTCAGCTTTTCTGAGCTTGACCAAGCTTTCAACTTTCGTTTCTATTAGTGTTTTTTTTTACTGCCTTCTTTTCAGATTTATAGCTTTTCCCATTAGTAATTCTATCAATTCAACGGCACTTGCATCCTTGTCTGTAAAATTTGTGTAACTTTATTCGGCTTGTCACATGTTTTGATCTGTGATAATGACTCAAATCTAAGAAATATGCGAATCAATCAGAACTGGCTTTTCCAGACTTGTATAGTACTAGTTTTCCAGATTTAATGTTTTAATTATTTAATCTGGCTTAGAACATTCTAAGCCAGTGAGTCTGTGATTATAAGCCTGTGATTCAATGGTCTGTGAGAAGGGAGGACCAGAAAAATTATTAACTTCCTATTTCAAAATCGGTTATCGAGGTTATTTCTTGGACAGTAGTAAGTATATATATTTCCCACTACTAAATTAAGGGTATTATGTGTTCTGCTTAAAAGACGGTGGACACTACCCCACAACCGTTGGGGCAAGGGTTTAAAAATATGCCCTGGGGGCATTTAAGGTTTTTATAGAAGGTGTTGTTATAGAAACATTAAAAAAGGCTCATTCAATTGAAAATTCAAAGGGCTAATGAAAATTCAAAGGGCTAAGTGATTGGAAGGCAACTAGCCCCCCCCCCCCACGCCCATCATTTCCCCAAACACATCCCATCAAAATTTTTAGATAGCAATTTGGTTAAGCGTAGTTGATTTCCAGATAGAAAATATATTTTTGAGGAGAACACGCCCCCACAACCCTCGGGGCAAGGGTTTTAAGTTATGCCCTGGGGGCATATATGGTTTTTATAGAAGGCGTTGTCGTAGAAACTTCAGAAAAGCCTCATTCGATTGGAGATTCAAAGGGCTAGTGCCCTTTTTAATAGTTGAAAGTGATTGGAGGGCAACTAGCCCCCCCCCGCCACGTCTATCATTTCTCCAAACACATCCAATCAAAATTTTGAGATAGCCATTTTGTTCAGCGTAGTTGATTTCCAGATAGAAAATATGTTTTTGAGGAGGACACTCCCCCACAGCCCTCAGAGTAAGAGTGTTAAGCTATGCCCTTGGGGCATATAAGTTTTTTAAAGAAGGCGTTGTCGTAGAAACTTCAAAAAAAGCTCATTCGATTGGAAATTCAAAGGGCTAGTGCCCTTTTTAATTGTCGAAAGTGATAGGAGGGCAACTAGCCCCCCGCCACGCCCATCATTCCCCCAAACACATCCAATAAAATTTTCAGATAGCCATTTTATTCAGCGTAGTTGATTTCCAGATAGAAAATATATTTTTGAGGAGAACACTCCCCCACAACCCTCAGGGCAAGGATTATAAGTTATGCCCTGGGGGCATATGATGTTTCTATTGAAATCTTTGTCGTAGAAACTTGAAAAAGGACTCATTCGATTTGAAATTCAAAGGGATAGTACCCTTTTTAATAGTCGAAAGAGATTTGAGGGCCACAAACCCCTCTCTCAATCCCACTTTTTCCCCAAACACATCCAATCAAAATTTTTAGATAGCCATTTTGTTCAACGTAGTTATACGTTTTGGAAATTAGGTCTTTAAGGATGACAACCCCTCCCCCCACCGCCCTCAGGCAAGGGTCATAAGTTGTGCCCTGGGGCATATAAAGTTTTTATTGAAAGTGTTGTCGTAGAATCTTCAAAAGGGCTCATTCAATTGGAAATTGAAAGGGCTAGTGCCTTTTTTAATAGTTGAAAGTGATTGGATAGCGACTAACGCCCCTCTCACGCCCACCATTTTCCAAAACACATCCAATCAAAATTTTGAGATATCCATTTCGTTCAACTTAGTTTGAACGTTCTGGAAATTAGATCTTTTAGGATGATGACCCCCTCAAAGCCCTCAGTGCAAGGGTTGTAAGTTATGCCCTGGGGGCACATAAGGTTTATATAGAAAGTTGTTGTATAAATCATTGGTAGCAGGATCGCGCTGCCTAAGTTAAGAACGGGGACACTCGAGAACGATACAAGAAATAGGGACTAAGTAAAGAGGAGGACTCTCCCCCACAACCCTCTGGGAAAGGGTTTTAAGTTATGCCCTGGGGGCATACAAGAACGATGTTGGCACAATGTATTATTTATTAAGTTTTTCCTTTAGAGCAGGGCACTTCGTATCGAAGAAGTTGTCGTAGAAATTTCGAAAAGCGCTCATTCAATTGGAAATTGGAGTAGTTTATGCCCTTTTTAATAGTCGAAAGTGATTGGAAGGCGACTAGCACCCCTCTCACGCCCACCATTTCCCCAAATACATCCAATCAAAATTTTGAGATAGCTATGTTGTTTAACGTAGTTGAAAGTTTTGGAAATTCAGTCTTGGAGGATGACAACCACCCTAACAGACCTTAGGGTAATTATGCCCTGGGGTCATAATTTATGCCCTGGGGTCATATAAGGTGTTTATAGAAAGCGTTGTCGTTTCCAAAAGGGCTCATTCGATTGGAAATCGAAAGGCCTAGTGCCCTTTTTAATAGTCGAAAGTGATTTGACGGCAATTAATCCCCCTTCCACTCCCAACCTCCCACACCCGCCCTCCTACGCCAACCCTCCCATTTCTGCTCTTAAAATTTATCCAAATCAAAACAGCGTAAGTGTATCCAAGCTATCAAAGAAAGTAAGCAGATTTTTTTGCGAATGGTATCAAGTTTTTTCATTTCAGGTCAACTAGAGGAGGAATGAATCTAAATTAAACAGTACTATTTGTGTCCAGATTTTTAAAAGGGTGTATGTTTTTAAGAATTACTGAAAAATTTTCTCCAGCATAAAAATAGCAGGCCAAACTATAAAGTCTTAAATTACGAAAAGGTTTAAAGTATTATTTTCTTTTTCCCTGAAAAGACTATGTCAATATAAAACGAACAGAAATTAGTATAAAAAACCTTTTCCACAAAATAAGTTTTTCATAGAAAAGTAAAGAGCTCCATTAAACAAAAAATGAGCAAAAATATAATCAAATAATCTACCAAGCGTGAAACTACCACAAATCAGCATCGATAAATAAATGAAACCCAAAACGAACAGAAATTACAAAAATTAACCGAGTCAGTTTCACAACGAGCAGAAATTAACATAAGTTGGGCGCAAAACCCCTATGCCTTCCCAAGGCCAGAACAAAATTTGTACTTTACTGAATAAATACAAATGAATGTGCATTGAAAAATGCACATTCATTTGTAATAAAAATGTTAATATTATGTTAATATAAATATATTAGTAATAAAAATGTTAATATTATTTGATTTATTAAAGTTATAAAATTAAAAAGCATTTATATTTTTTCATCTGATGTTTGAACTATTTTTAACAAAATTGCTATCTAAAAATTTTTATCGGATGGGTTTGGGGAAAAGGGGCGTGTGGTGACCAATTAAGCTTCGGTCGCTTTTGACTCTTTAAAAGTGAGCTAGAACTTTCTATTTTCAATCAAATGAGCCCTCTCTGAAGTTTATACGACTATCCCTTCTATAAAAACCATATATATTCCCAGAGTAGTACTTACAACGCCTGTCCCTGGGCCCTGGAGAGTTGTTTCGACCCTGGAGTTTTAATATCTGATGGTTGAATTATCTTTAAAAAAATGGTCACCTCAAATTTTTATCGGATGGGTTTATCCATCCGATGCGACCAAAAACGTGGAGGGCGGGAGGGGCTAGTTACCCTCCGATCTTTTTCCACTCTGAGAAAATGAAATACAACTTTTAATTTCTATTCAAATGAACCCTCTCTGAAGTTTATACGAGCATCTCTTTCATAAAAACCACATACGGCCCCAGGACGTAGCTTACAAAGCCTTCCTTCCGGGCCCTGGGGAGATGTGTTGACACCGGAGTTTTTGTTATCTGACACCGGAGTTTTTGTTAGCGACACATCCCCCCAGGGTCCGGACCCTAGGGGGATGTGTCGACACCGGAGTTTTTGTTATCTGACCTTTGAACTATTTTGAAAAGATGGCTCTCTCAAAGTTCTTATCGGATGGGTTTGAGGAAAATTGGGCTTGGAGAGGCTAGTTGCCCTCCAATCTCTTTTGACTCTTAAAAAGTGAACAAGGTTTCAATTTCCAATCATATGAGGCCTCCGAAGCTGATACGAGCATACCCTCCATAAGAACCATATATGCCCCCAGAGCAATACTTACAACGTCTTCCCTGGGCCCTGGGGGGGAAGTTGACATTGGAGTTATTCTTATCTGATCTTTGAACTATTTTTAACGAAATGGCCATACGTAAAGGAGTTTTTCTTATATGATCTTTGAACTATTTTTAACAAAATGGCTACCTGAAATTTTTTATCAGATGTATTTGGGGAAAAAGAGCTTGGGGGTCAGTTGCCCTCCGATCACTTTTGACTCTTAAAAAGGGCACCAGAACTTTTGATTTCCAATCGAATGAGCCCGTTTTGAAGTTTATTTGACGACCCCTTCAATGGGAAAGGCTTCTGGGGGAAAAAATGGAGTGTGAGAGGAGGCTAGCTGCCCTCCAATCACTTTTAACTCTTAAAAAGTGAATTAAAACTTTCAATTTCCGATCAAATGAGCCCTCTAGGAGGTTTATACGAGCATCCCTTCCATAAAAACCAGATATGCCCCCAGGGCACAACTTACAACGCCTACCCCCGACCCTGGGAGGCTGTGTTAACACCGGAGTTTTTTATTATCAGGACTTTGAACTATTTTTAACAGAAAGTGTATCTCAAAATTATTATTTGATGCATTTAGGGCGTGGAGGAGGTGGAGTTAGTTGCCCTCTGACTTCTTTTGACTCTTAAAAAGTGAACAAGAACTTTCAATTTCGAAGCAAATGAGCCCTCTCCGAAGTTTATACGAGCATCCTTTCCATAACAACTATATATGCCCCTAAAGCATTACTCATAACGCCTGCCTCTGGGCCCTGGCGGGTTCCGTTGAAACAGGATTTTTTTTTATCTGACCTTTGAACTATTTTTAATGAAATGGCTATTATAAAAATTTTATCAGATGGGCTTTGGGAAAAAAGGGTGTGTGTGGGGGTGGGGGGCTAGTTGCCCTCGGATATCTTTGACTCTTAAAAATTTAACTAGAACTTTCAATTTTCAATCAAGTGAGCCTCCTCTGAAATTTATACAAGCATCTCTTTCATAAGAACCATACGCGTCCTCAGGACAACACTTACAACACCTATCCCCCGGGCCCTGGGGGAGTTTTTCTTATCTAATTTTTGAACAATTTCCAAAATCTGGCTATCTCAAAATTTGTAGCGGATGGGTTTAGGGAAAAAAGAGCGTTTTTTTTTGGGGGGGGGCTATTTGCCCTTAACTCTCTTGACTCTTCAAAAGTGAACTAGAACTTTCAATTTCCAATCAAATGGGCCCTCTATGAAGTTTATACGAGCATCTCATTCAGAAGAACCATACAGGCCCTTAGGGCATAACTTAGAACGCCTTCCCCTTGGCCCTGGGGGGTGGTATTGACACAGGATTTTTTCTTATCCGACCTTTCAACTATTTATAGCAAAATGTTTATCTCAAAATGCTCATCAGATGGGTTTGGAAAAGGAAGGCGTGGGGGGGGGGGGCACTAGCTGCCCTTGGATCTCTCTTGACTATTAAAAAGTGAGCTCGAATTTTCAATTTCCAATCAAATGAGCCCTATCTGAAGTTTATACGAGTATCCCTTTCATACTATCCATATATGCCCCAGGACATAACTTACAACGCTTGCCACCGGGCCCTGGGGGGTTGTGACGACACCTGAGTTCTTGTTATCTGACTTTTGAGCAATTTTCGACTTATTGGCTATCTCAAAATTTTTATTGGATGCATTTGAGGAAGAAGAGGCGTGGGTGGGGACTAGTTGCCCTCCAATCGCTTTTGACTCTAAAAAACTGAACTAGAACTTTCAATTTCCAATCAAATGAGCCATCTCTGAAGTTTTTACGAGCATCCCTTCAATAAGAACTATATATTCCCCCAGGGCATGACTTACAATACCTGCCCTCGGGCCCTGGGGGGCTGTGTCAACCCGGAGTTTCTGTTATATGGTCTTTAAACTATTTTTAAAAGAAGCTATCTCAAAGTTCTTATCGGATGGGCTTGAGGAAAAAGGGCGTGGAGAGGGTGGGGCTAGATGCCCTCCAATCTCTTTTGACTCTTAGAAAGTGAACTAGAACTTTCAATTTCCAATGAACTGAGCCATCTTTGAACATAATAGGAGCATCCCTTCCATAAGACCCATATATGCCCCTAGGGCATAACTTGCAACGCCTGCCCCCGGGCCCTGGGGGGTTGTGTCGACAACGGAATTTTTGTTACATGATCTTTGAACTATTTTTAACAAAATAGCTATCTTAAAATTTTTATTGGATGCATTTGGAAAAAAGAGGTTTGGGGGGGGGGGGGAGCTGGCTACAATCCCACATCTTTTGACGGTTAAAAAGTGAACTAGAACTTGCAATTTCTAATCAAATGAGCCTTCTCTGAAGTTTATATGAACATTTTTTCAATAAGAACCATATATCCCCCCAGGGCATAACTCATAACCCTTGCCCCTGAAGACTGTGGGGGGAGTGTCCTGCTAAAACATATAATTTCCAGAACTTTCAACTTCGTTGAACAAAATGTTTTTGGGAAATGGTGGGCGTGGAAGGAGTTTCAGTTGCCTTAAAATCACTTTCGACTATTAAAAAAGAAACTAGCCATTTAAATTTCCAATCGAACGAGCCCTTTTTGAAGTTTCTACGACAACGCTGTCCATACAAAACCTTATACGCCCCCAGGGCATAACTTAAAACCCTTGCCCTGAGGGCTGCGGGGGGGGGATGGGTTGTCATCCTCAAAGATCTAACTTTCAGAACTAAAACTACGCTGAATAAAATGGCTATATCAAAATTTTGATTGGATGTGTTTGGGGAAAAGGTGGACATGACAGGGGGGTTAGTTGCCCTCCAATCACTTTTGACTATTAAAAAGGGCACTAGCCCTTTGAATTTCCAATCGAATGTGCCTTTTTTGAAGTTTTCTACGACAACGCCTTCTACAAAAACCTTATATGCCCCCAGGGCTTAACTTACAACCCCTGCCCTGAAGGCTGTGGGGGAGTGTTCTCCTCAAAAAGATAATATCTATCTGGAAATCACTTACGCTGAACAAAATAGCTATCTCAAAATTTTGATTGGATGTGTTTTCGGGAAATGATGGGCGTGGAAGGGATGTTAGTTGCCTTCCAATCACTTTCGACTATTAAAAATCACTTTAGTACCCTTTTTAATAGTCGAAAGTGATTGGAGGGTAACAAGGCCCCCCCACGCCCATAATTCCCCCAAACACATCCAATCAAAATTTTGATATAGCCATCTTGTTCAGCATAGTTGATTTTCAGATAGAAGATATGTTTTTGAGGAGGACACTTCCCTACAACCCTCGGGGCAAGGGTTTTAAAGTTATGCCCTGGGGGTATATAAGGTTTTTATAGAAGGTGTTATTGTAGAAACTTCAAGAAAGGCTCATTCGATTGGAAATTCAAAGGGCTAGTACCCTTTTCTAATAGTAGAAAGTGATTGGAGGGCAACTAGCCCCCCCCCCCCCACGCCCATCATTCCCCCAAACACATCCAATCAAAATTTTTAGATAGCCATATTTTTCAGCGTACTTGATTTCCAGATCGAAAATATGTTTTCGAGGAGGAGACTCCCCACAACCCTCAGGGCAAGGGTTTTAAGTTATACCCTGGGGGCATATACGGTTTTTATAGAAGGCGTTGTCGTAGAAATTTCAAAACAGGCTCATTCGATTGGAAATTTAAAGGGCTAATACCCTTTTTAATAGTCGAAAGTGACTGGAAAGGAACTATTCCCCCCCCCCAGCAAGCCCCTCATTCCCCCAAACACATCCAGTCAAAATTTTGAGATAGCCATTTTGTTCAGCATAGTTGATTTCTCAGATAGAAAATGTATTTTTGAGGAGGAAACTCCTCCAAAACCCTCGGGGCAAGGGTTTTAAGTTATGCCCTTAGGGCATATAAGAACGATGTTGGCACAATGTGCTATGTATTATTTTTTATTGAGAGTTCTAGTGCCCTTTTTAATATTCGAAAGTGATTGGAGGGCAACTAGCCCCCCTCCCCCCCCCCCCCCAAGCCCAACCTTCCCCCAAACACATCCAATCAAAATTTCGGGATAGCCGTTTTTTTTCAGCATAGTTGATTTCCAGATAGAAAATATGTTTTTGAGGAGGACGCTACCCCACAACCGTTGGGGCAAGGGTTTAAAGTTATACCATGGGGGCATGTAAGGTTTTTATAGAAGGTGTTGTCATAGAAACTTTAAAAAAGGCTCATTCGATTGAAAATTCAAAGGGCTAATGAAAATTCAAAGGGCTAAGTGATTGGAAGGTAACTAGCCCCCCCCCCCACGCCTATCATTTCCCCAAACACATCCCATCAAAATTTTTAGATAGCAATTTTGTTAAGCGTATTTGATTTCCAGATAGAAAATATATTTTTGAGGAGAACACGCCCCCACAACCCTCGGGGCAAGGGTTTTAAAGTTATGCCCTGGGGGCATATATGGTTTTTATAGAAGGCGTTGTCGTAGAAACTTCAGAAAAGCCTCATTCGATTGGAGATTCAAAGGGCTAGTGCCCTTTTTAATGGTTGAAAGTGATTGGAGGGCAACTAGCCCCCCCCCGCCACGTCCATCATTTCTCCAAACACATCCAATCAAAATTTTGAGATAGCCATTTTGTTCAGCGTAGTTGATTTCCAGATAGAAAATATATTTTTGAGGAGAACACTCCCCCACAGCCCTCAGAGCAAGAGTGTTAAGCTATGCCCTTGGGGCATATACGTTTTTTAAAGAAGGCGTTGTCGTAGAAATTTCAAAAACGCTCATTCGATTGTAATTCAAAGGGTTAGTGCCCTTTTTAATTGTCGAAAGTGATAGGAGGGCAACTAGCCCCCCCCCACACCCCTCATTCCCCCAAACACATCCAATAAAATTTTCAGATAGAAATTTTATTCAGCGTAGTTGATTTCCAGATAGAAAATATATTTTTGAGGAGAACACTCCCCCACAACCCTCAGGGCAAGGATTATAAGTTATGCCCTGGGGGCATATGATGTTTCTATTGAAATCTTTGTCTTAGAAACTTGAAAAAGGACTCATTCGATTTGAAATTCAAAGGGATAGTACCCTTTTTAATAGTCGAAAGAGATGTGAGGGCCACAAACCCCTCTCTCAATCCTACTTTTTCCCCAAAAACATCCAATCAAAATTTTTAGATAGCCATTTTGTTCAACGTAGTTATACGTTTTGGAAATTAGGTCTTTAAGGATGACAACCCCTCCCCCCACCGCCCTCGGGGCAAGGGTCATAAGTTGTGCCCTGGGGCATATAAAGTTTTATTGAAAGTGTTGTCGTAGAATCTTCAAAAGGGCTCATTCAATTGGAAATTGAAAGGGCTAGTGCCTTTTTTAATAGTTGAAAGTGATTGGATAGCGACTAACGCCCCTCTCACGCCCACCATTTTCCAAAACACATCCAATCAAAATTTTGAGATATCCATTTTGTTCAACTTAGTTTGAACGTTCTGGAAATTTGATCTTTTAGGATGATGACCCTCTCAGAGCCCTCAGTGCAAGGGTTGTAAGTTATGCCCTGGGGGCATATAAGGTTTATATAGAAAGTTGTTGTATAAGTTATTGGCAGCAGGATCGCGCTGCTTAAGTAAAGAACGGGGACACTCGAGAACGATGCAAGAAATAGGGACTAAGTAAAGAGGAGGACTCTCCCCCACAACCCTCTAGGCAAGGGTTTTAAGTTATGCCCTGGGGGCATACAAGAACGATGTTGGCACAATGTATTATTTATTAAGTTTTTCCTTTAGAGCAGGGCACTTCGTATCAAAGAAGTTGTCGCAGAAATTTCGAAAAGCTCTCATTCAATTAGAAATTGGAGTGGCTTGTGCCCTTTTTAATAGTCGAAAGTGATTGGAACGCGACTAGCACCCCTCTCACGCCCACCATTTTCCCAAATACATCCAACCAAAATTTGAGATAGCTATGTTGTTTAACGTAGTTGAAAGTTTTGGAAATTCAGTCTTAGAGGATGACAACCACCCTAACAGACCTTAGGGTAAAGGTTGTAATTTATGCCATGGGGTCATATAAGGTGTTTATAGAAAGCGAAAGCGGTTATAGAAAGCGTTGTTTTTAAGAATTACTAAAAATTTTTCTCCAGCATACAAATAGCAGGCCAAACTATAAACTCTTAAAAAACGAAAAGGTTTAAAGTATTATTTTCTTTTTCCCTGAAAAGACTATGTCAATATAAAATGAACAGAAATTAATCTAAAAAACTTTTTCCACAAAATAAGTTTTTCATAGAAAAGTAAAGAGCTCCATTAAACAAAAAATGAGCAAAAATATAATCAAATAATCTACTAAGCGTGAAACTACCACAAATCAGCATCGATAAATAAATGAAACCCAAAACGAACAGAAATTACAATAAATAAACCGAGTCGGACTCACAACGAGCAGAAATTAACATAAGTTGGGCGCAAAACCCCTATGCCTTCCCAAGGCCAGAACAAAATTTGTACTTTACTGAATAAATACAAATGAATGTGCATTGTCAGTTTAATATACATATACTGATACTTAGTAATAAAAATGTTAATATTATTTGATTTATTAAAGTTATAAAATTAAAAAGCAATTATGTTTTTTCATCTGATGTTTGAACTATTTTTAACAAAATTGCTATCTCAAAATTTTTATCGGATGGGTTTTGGGGAAAAAGGGCGTGTGGTGACCAATTAAGCTTCGGTCGCTTTTGACTCTTTAAAAGTGAACTAGAACTTTCTATTTTCAATCAAATGAGCCCTCTCTGAAGTTTATACGACTATCCCTTCTATAAAAACCATATATATCTCCAGAGTAGTACTTACAACGCCTGTCCCTGGGCCCTGGGGAGTTGTTTCGACCCTGGAGTTTTAATATCTGATGGTTGAATTATTTTTAAAAAAATGGTCACCTCAAATTTTTATCGGATGGTTTTATCCATCCGATGCGACCAAAGCCGTGGAGGGCGGGAGGGGCTAGTTGCCCTCCGATCTTTTTCCACTCTGATAAAATGAACTACAACTTTTAATTTCTATTCAAATGAACCCTCTCTGAAGTTTATACGAGCATCTCTTTCATAAAAACCACATACGGCCCCAGAACGTAGCTTACAATGCCTTCCTTCCGGGCCCTGGGGAGATATGTCGACACCGGAGTTTTTGTTATCTGACCTTAGAACTATTTTGAAAAAATGGATCTCTCAGATTTCTTATCGGATGGGTTTGAGGAAAATAGGGCGTAGAGTGTGGGCGTGTGGGCTAGTTGCCCTCCGATCTCTTTTGACTCTTAAAACGTAAACGAGAACTTTCAATTTCCAATCATATGAGCTCTCCGAAGTTTATACGAACATACGTTCCATAAGAACCATATATGCCCCCAGAGCAATACTTACAACGTCTTCCCCGGGCCCTGGGAGGGGGAGTTTGTGGACACAGGAGTTTTTCATATTTGACCTTTGAACTATTTTTAACGAAATGGCCATACGTAAAGGTGTTTTTATTATATCATTTTGAACTATTTTTAACAAAATGACTACCTCATATTTTTCATCAGATGCATTTGGGGAAAAGGGCTTGGGGGACGAGTTGCTCTCCGATCACTTTTGACTCTTAAAAAGGGCACTAGAACTCTCGATTTCCAATCGAATGAGCCCCTTTAAATTTTATATGACGACCCTTCTATATGAAGTGCCACTGGGAAAAAAATAAGTAGAGTTTTTGTGGGGGGGGGGGTGGCTAGCTGCCCTCCAATCACTTTTAAATTTTAAAAAGTGAATTACAACTTCCAATTTCAAATCAATTGAGCCCTCTAGGAAGTTTATACAAGAATCCCTTCCATAAAAAACCAAATATGCCCCAGGGCATAACTTACAACGCCTGTCCCTGGCCCTGGGGGGTTATGTCGACCCTGGAGTTTTAATATCAGATGGTTGAACTATTTTTAACAAAATCGTCACCTCAAATTTTTATCGGATGGGTTTATCCATCCGATACACCCAATGGCTTGGAGGGCGGGAGGGGCTATTTGACCTCCGATCCTTTTTCACTCTCAGAAAACGAACTAAAACTTTTAATTTCCATTCAAATGAACCCTCTCTGAAGTTTATGCGAGCATCCCTTTCATTAAAACCACATACGGCCCCAGGACATAGCTTAAAATGCCTACCCAACTCCGGTGCCTACAAAACTCCGGTGTAGACACATCCCCCCAGGGTCCGGACCCTGGGGGGATGTGTCGACACCGGAGTTTTTGTTATCTGACCTTTGAACTATTTTGAAAAGATGGCTCTCTCAAAGTTCTTATCGGATGGGTTTGAGGAAAATAGGGCTTGGAGAGGCTAGTTGCCCTCCAATATCTTTCGACTCTTAAAAAGTGAACAAGGTTTCAATTTCCAATCATATGAGGCCTCCGAAGCTGATACGAGCATACCCTCCATAAGAACCATATATGCCCCCAGAGCAATACTTACAACGTCTTCCCTGAGCCCTGGGGGGGATGTTGACACAGGAGTTATTCTTATCTGACCTTTGAACTATTTTTAACGAAATGGCCATACGTAAAGGAGTTTTTGTTATATGATCTTTGAAATATTTTTAACAAAATGGCTACCTGAAATTTTTTATCAGATGTATTTGGGGAAAAAGGGCTTGGGGGTCAGTTGCCCTCCGATCACTTTTGACTCTTAAAAAGGGCACCAGAACTTTTGATTTCCAATCGAATGAGCCCGTTTCGAAGTTTATTCGACGACCCCTTCAATGTGAAAGGCCTCTGGGGAAAAAAATGGAGTGTGAGAGGAGGCTAGCTGCCCTCCAATCACTTTTAACTCTTAAAAAGTGAATTAAAACTTTCAATTTCCAATCAAATGAGCCCTCTAGGAGATTTATACGAGCATCCCTTCCACAAAAACCAGATATGCCCCCAGGGCACAACTTACAACGAATACCCCCGGCCCTGGGAGGCTGTGTTAACACCGGAGTTTTTTATTATCAGGACTTTGAACTATTTTTAACAGAAAGTCTATCTCAAAATTATTATTTGATGCATTTAGGGCGTGGAGGAAGTGGAGTTAGTTGCCCTCCGACTTCTTTTGACTCTTAAAAAGTGAACAAGAACTTTCAATTTCGAAGCAAATGAGCCCTCTCTGAAGTTTATACCCTTTTCTAATAGTCGAAAGTGATTGGAGGGCAACTAGCCCCCCCCCACGTCCATCATTCCCCCAAACACATCCAATCAAAATTTTTAGATAGCCATTTTTTTCAGCGTACTTGATTTCCAGATCGAAAATATGTTTTCGAGGAGGAGACTCCCCACAACCCTCAGGGCAAGGGTTTTAAGTTATGCCCTGGGGGCATATAAGGTTTTTGTAGAAGGCGTTGTCTTAGAAACTTCAAAACAAGCTCATTCGACTGGAAATTCAAAGGGCTAGTATCCTTTTTAATAGTCGAAAGTGATTTGAGTGCAACTAGCCTCCCCCCCCCTCACGCCCTTCATTCCCCAAAACACATCCAATCAAAATTTTGAGATAACCAATTTGTTCAGCGTAGTTGATTTCCAGATAGAAAATGTGTTTTTGAGGAGGACACTCCCCACATCCCTCAGGGCAAGGGTTTTAAGTTATGCCCTGGGGGTATATAAGGTTTTTAAAGAAGGTGTTGTCGTAGAAACTTCAAAACAAGCTCATTCGACTGGAAATTCAAAGGACTAAAGCCCTTTTTAATAGTTGAAAGTGATTGGAGGGCAACTACTCGAAAGAAGCCTCATTTTACCCGCAAGGTTTGGATTTCATAGGCAGCGCGCTAGCGCTGCCTAAGTGAAGAACGATGTGGGCACAATGTGTTTTTTTCTCCATACCCGGGAACTTCGTATCGAAGGAGTTGTCGGAGAAACTTCAAAAAGGGCTCATTCGATCGTAAATTGGAGTCGCTAGTGCCGTTTTAATAGTTGAAAGTGATTGGAGGGCAACTACCCCCCCCCACGCTCGTCATTCTACCAAACACATCCAATAAAAATTTTGAGATAGCCATTTTGTTCAGTGTAGTTGATTTCCAGATAGAAAATATCTTTTTGAGGAGGACACTCCCCCACAACCCTCAGGGCAAGGGTTTTAAGTTATGCCCTGGGGGTATATAAGGTTTTTGTAGAAGGCGTTGTCTTAGAAACTTCAAAACAAGCTCATTCGACTGGAAATTCAAAGGGCTAGTACCTTTTTTAATAGTCGAAAGTGATTTGAGTGCAACTAGCCTCCCCCCCCTCACGCCCTTCATTCCCCAAAACACATCCAATCAAAATTTTGAGATAACCAATTTGTTCAGCGTAGTTGATTTCCAGATAGAAAATGTGTTTTTGAGGAGGACACTCCCCACATCCCTCAGGGCAAGGGTTTTAAGTTATGCCCTGGGGGTATATAAGGTTTTTAAAGAAGGTGTTGTCGTAGAAACTTCAATAAAAGCTGATTCGACTGGAAATTCAAAGGGCTAGTGCCCTTTTTAATAGTTGAAAGTGATTGGAGGGCAACTACTCGAAAGAAGCCTCATTTTACCCGCAAGGTTTGGATTTCATAGGCAGCGCGCTAGCGCTGCCAAAGTGAAGAACGATGTGGCACAATGTGTTTTTTTCTCCATACCCGGGCACTTCGTATCGAAGGAGTTGTCGGAGAAACTTCAAAAAGGGCTCATTCGATCGTAAATTGGAGTCGCTAGTGCCGTTTTAATAGTTGAAAGTGATTGGAGGGCAACTACCCCCCCCCCCCCCACGCTCGTCATTCTACCAAACACATCCAATAAAAATTTTGAGATAGCCATTTTGTTCAGTGTAGTTGATTTCCAGATAGAAAATATCTTTTTGAGGAGGACACTCCCCCACAACCCTCAGGGCAAGGGTTTTAAGTTATGCCCTGGGGGTATATAAGGTTTTTAAAGAAGGTGTTGTCGTAGAAACTTCAATAAAAGCTGATTCGACTGGAAATTCAAAGGGCTAGTGCCCTTTTTAATATTTGAAAGTGATTGGAGGGCAACTACTCGAAAGAAGCCTCATTTTACCCGCAAGGTTTGGATTTCATAGGCAGCGCGCTAGCGCTGCCAAAGTAAAGAACGATGTGGGCACAATGTGTTTTTTTTTCTCCATACCCGGGCACTTCGTATCGAAGGTGTTGTCGTAGAAACTTAGAAAAGGGCTCATTCGATCGGAAGTTGGAGTGGCTAGTGCCGTTTTTTATAGTCAAAAGTGATTGGAGGGCAACTAACCCCCCCCCCCCCAACGCCCGTCATTTCCCCAATCACATCCAATCAAAATTTTGAGATAGCCATTTTGTTCAGCATAGTTGATTACCAGATAGAAAATATCTTTTTAAGGAGAAAAATCCCCCACAACCTTCAGGGCAAGGATTTTAAGTTATGCCCTTAGGGCATATAAGATCAATGTTTACAATGTACAGTTTATTATTTTCTTTTCTTTAAAGCAGGGCACTTCATAAAGAAGGGGCCGTCGTAGAGACTTCAAAAGGGACTCATTCGATTAGAAATCGACAGTTCTAGTGCCCTTTTTAATAGTCAAAAGTGATTAGAGGGCAACTAGCCCCCTCCACCCTCACGCGAATCATTCCCCCAAACACATTCAATCGAAATTTTGAGACAGCCATTTTGTTCAGCGTAGTTGATTTTGAGATAGAAACTTGTTTTTGAGGAGGACACTTCCCCACAACCCTCAAGGCAAGGGCTTTAAGTTATGCCCTGGGGGCATATATGGTTTTTATTGAAGGCGTTGTCGTAGAAACTTCAAAACAGGCTCATTCGATTGGAAATTCAAAGGGCTAGTGCCCTTTTTAATAGTCAAAAGTGATTTGAGTGCAACTAGCCTCCCCCTCACGCCGTTCATTCCCCAAAACACATCCAATCAAAATTTTGAGATAACCAATTTGTTCAGCGTAGTTTATTTCCAGATAGAAAATATGTTTTTGAGGAGGACACTCCCCACATCCCTCAGGGCAAGGGTTTTAAGTTAGGCCCTGGGGGTATATAAGGTTTTTAAAGAAGGCCTTGTCGTAGAAACTTCAATAAAAGCTCATTCGACTGGAAATTTAAAGGGCTAGTGCCCTTTTTAATAGTTGAAAGTGAGTGGAGGGCAACTACTTGAAAGAGGCCTCATTTTACCAGCACAGTTTGGATTTCATAGGCAGCGCGCTAGCGCTGCCTAAGTGAAGAACGATGTGGGCACAATGTATTTTTTTTTCTCCATACCCGGGCACTTCGTATCGAAGGAGTTGTCGTAGAAACTTCAAAAAAGGCTCATTCGATCGGAAATTGGAGTGGCTAGTGCTGTTTTAATAGTCGAAAGGGATTGGAGGGCAACTAACCCCCCCCCACGCCCGTCATTCCCCCAAACACATTCAATCAAAATTTTGAGATAGCCATTTTGTTCAGCGTAGTTGATTCCCAGATAGAAAATATCTTTTTGAGGAGGACACTCCCCCACAACCCTCAGGGCAAGGGTTTTAAGTTAGGCCCTGGGGGTATATAAGGTTTTTAATACAAAGAAGGTGTTGTCGTAGAAACTTCAATAAAAGCTCATTCGACTGGAAATTCAAAGGGCTAGTGCCCTTTTTAATAGTTGAAAGTGATTGGAGGGCAAATACTCGATAGAAGCCTCATTTCACCCGCACAGTTTGGATTCCATAGGCAGCGCGCTAGCGATGCCTAAGTAAAGAACGATGTGGGCACAATGTGTTTTTTTTCTCCATACCCGGGCACTTCGTATCGAAGCAGTTTTCGTAGAAACTTAGAAAAGGGCTCATTCGATCGGAAATTTGAGTGGATAGTGCCGGTTTTTATAGTCGAAAGTGATTGGAGGGCAACTAACCCCCCCCCCCCCAACGCCTGTCATTCCCCCAAACACATCCAATCAAAATTTTGAGATAGCCATTTTGTTCAGCGTAGTTGATTACCAGATAGAAAATATCTTTTTGAGGAGAAAACTCCCCCACAACCTTCAGGGCAAGGGTTTTAAGTTATGCCCTTAGGGCATATAAGATCAATGTTTACAATGTACAGTTTATTATTTTCTTTTCTTTAAAGCAGGGCACTTCATAAAGAAGGGGCCGTCGTCGAGACTTTAAAAGGGGCTCATTCGATTAGAAATCGACAGTTCTAGTGCTTTTTTTAATAGTCAAAAGTGATTGGAGGTCAACTAGCCCCCTCCCCCCTCACGCGAATCATTCCCCCAAACACATTCAATCGAAGTTTTGAGATAGCCATTTTGTTCAGCGTAGTTGATTTCTAGATAGAAAATTTGTTTTTGAGGAGGACACTCCCCCACAACCCTCAAGGCAAGGGTTTTAAATTATGCCCTGAGGGCATATAAGGTTTTCATTGAAATCGTTGTCGTAGAAACTTCAAAAGAGGCTCATTCGATTGGAAATTCAAAGGGCTAGTGCCCTTTTTAAAAGTCAAAAGTGACTGAAGGGCAACTATCCCCCCCCCCACGCCCATCATTCCCCCAAACACATCCAATCAAAATTTTGAGATAGCTATTTTGTTCAGCGTAGTTGATTTTAAGATAGAAAATGTGTTTTGAGGAGGACACTCCCCCATAACCCTCAAAGCAAGGGTTTAAAGTTATCCCCTGGGGACATATAACGCTTATATAGAAGGCGTTATCATAGAAAATTCAAAACAGGCTCATTCGGTTGGAAATTCAAAGGGCTAGTGCCCATTTTAATAGTCGAAAGTGATTGGAAGGCAACAAGCCCCCCCCCCCCCCCCCAACGCCCCTCATTCCCCCAAACACATCCAATCAAAATCTTGAGATAGGTATTTTGTCAGCGTAGTGGATTTGCTGATATAAAATATCTTTTTGAGGAGGACATTCCCCCACACCCCTCGGGGCAAGGGTTTTAAGTTATGCCCTTGGGGCATACAAGGTTTTTATAGAAGGTGTTGTCGTAGAAACTTCAAAACAGGCATATTCGATTGGAAATTCAAAGGGCGTTTGCCCTTTTTAATAGTCGAAAGTGATTGGAGGGCAACTAGCCCCCCCACGCCCATCATTCCTCCAAACACATCCAATTAAAATTTTGAGATAACCCTTTTGTTCAGCGTAGTTGATTTCCAGATAGAAAATATGTTTTGAGGAGGACACTCCCCCACAGCCCTCAGGGCAAAGGTTTTAAGTTACGCCCTGGGGGCATATAAGGTTTTTATAGAAGACGTTGTCGTAGAAACTTCAAAACAGGCTCATTCAATTGGAAATTCAAAGGGCTAGTGCCCTTTTTAAAAGTCAAAAGGGATTGGAGGGCAACTATCCCCCCACGCCCATCATTCCCCCAAACACACCCAATTAAAATTTTGAGATAACCCTTTTGTTCAGCGTAGTTGATTTCCAGATAGAAAATATGTTTTGAGGAGGACACTCCCCCACAACCCTCAGGGCAAAGGTTTTAAGTTACGCCCTGGGGGCATATAAGGTTCTTATAGAAGGCGTTGTCGTAGAAACTTCAAAACAGGCTCATTCGATTTGGAATTCAAAGGGCTAGTGCTCTTTTTCATAGTTGAAAGTGATTGGAGGGTAACTAGCCCCCCAAACCCATCATTCCCCCAAACACACCCAATCAGAATTTTAAGATAGCCATTTTGTTCAGCGTGGGCTAGTTGATTTCCGGATAGAAAATATGTTTTTGAGGAGGACACTCCCCAACAACCCTCAGGGCAAGGGTCTTAAGTTATGTCCTGGGGTATATAAGGTTTTTATAGAAGGCGTTGTCATAGAAACTTCAAAAGGGGCTTATCTGATCGGAAATTCAAAGGGCTAGTGCCCTTTTTGATAGTCGAAACTGATTTGAGGGCAGCTAGCCTCCCCCCACGTCCATCATTCACCCAAACACATTCAATCAAAATTTTTAGATAGCCATTTTGTTTAGCGTAGGCTAGTTGATTTCCAGATAGAAAATATGTTTTAGAGAAGGACACTCCCCAACAACCCTCAGGGCAAGGGTATTAAGTTATTCCCTGGGCGCATATAAGGTTTTTATAGAAGGTGTTGTCGTAGAAACTTTAAAAAAGGCTAATTGGATTGGAAATTCAAAGGCTAGTGCCCTTTCTAATAGTCAAAAGTGATTAGTAATATTTTTTGTTGTTGTTGTTGTTTAGACCAGGGCACTTCGTATCGAAGGAGTTGTCGTGGGAACTTCAAAAGGGGCTCATTCGGTTGAAAATAGAAAGGGTTGATGCTCTTTTTAATAGTCGAAAGTGACTGGAGGGCAACTAATCCCCCTTCCACTCCCACCCTCCCATTGGCCCATTATGTTTAAAAACTAAATGTTGCCTTAAGATTAAATCAAAATGCACTGTGATGATACTAATTCCCAATAAGGCATCTCAACAGTATCCCAAGAACGACTGAGGGTATTATGTTCAAACTTTCTAGGCTACTTTTGCTCTTAAAATTTATCCAAATCAAAATAGTGTAAGTGTATCCAAGCTATCAAAGAAAGTAAACAGATTTATTTTCGAATGGTATCAAGTTTTCCATTTCAGGCCAACTAGAGGAGGAATGAAACTAAGTTCAACAGAACTATTTGTGTCCAGATTCAAAAAATGGTGTATGTTGTTAAAAATTGCTGAAAATTTTTCTCCAGCATACAAATAGCAGGCCAAACTATAAAGTCTTAAAAAACGAAAAGATTTAAAGTGTTATTTTCTTTTCTTCCTGAAAAGACTATGTCAATATAAAACGAACAGAAATTAATTAAAAAAACTTTTTCCACAAAATAGGTTTTTCAAAGAAAAGTAAAGAACTCCATTAAACAAAAAATGAGCAAAAATAAAATCAAATTCTCTACCAAGCTCGAAACTACCACAAATCAGCATCGACAAGTAAATGAAACCCAAAACGAACAAAAATTACAATAAATAACCGAGTGAAACTCAAAACGATCAGAAATTAACATAAGTTGGGCGCAAAACCCCTATGCCTTCCCAAGGCCAGAACAAAATTTGTACTTTACTGAAAAAATACAAATGAATGTGCATTGTCAGTTTAATATACATATACTGATATTTAGTAATCAAAATGTCAAAAATATTTGATTTATTAAAGTTATAATAGTAAAAACATTTATATTTTTTTCAGTAAAGTGCAAATTTTGTTCTCAACATTTATTTAAGGATATGAAAACGAAATGTGCTACCATGTCACAAAAAAGAAGAAAAGCATTGAAAACAAAAAGCGATCCAAAAAATAAAACAAATAAAAACAAAACAATCAAACTAAATTATCCAAAATTTACAGAGGCATTCTTGTGAACCCAGAGGAATAATGGAAAATGGCTGACACTTAAGGGTGTATCCAAGATTTGTTTAAGGGGGGGGGGGGTATAAAAGACTTAAATATGCATGAATACTTGTTTATATGCTTTTTGGTATGTTTTTACAAGTCAGACAAAAATTTCGGGGTTACGGCCTTGAAAAAATCCCCTAGATCCCGTCTTACTGGAACTGGCCGAAGATTCGCTGTTGTTATCAATATTTTTTTTGTTTGTTTTTAATATTTATTTGTGTCCAAGTGTTTTCAGAAGCTGAGTCTTTGAAGAAAATATAGAGTGTCACTTTTTATAATTACTTAGAATGAGCTGTTGAATAATCTACAACTCACGTCTGTTAGTACTGATTACTGATTTCACGTATGCTTTTATTAATTCGCAAATCATGCATATTGACCATAAATTATCTATGCTATTACTATCAATTAGCTGCGTTAATAAAGGCAGTTGCTTTACATTTCTTCTGGCTTTGGCCAGATCGATAAACAAATAAAGGTGCAACAAGTCTTCTAAAAAAAAGAAGAAAAAGCCTTCGGCTAGTCATGCAATATTCGTATTTTGTGATATTAATTATATACCGAACAGTTGTTTATGAAAGGGAAAAACAGGGTATTTTCGTACTTATGGATATCGACGAATTAATAATATGGAACGGGAAATGGGATTTATACAGAATTTATAGTAAGATTGCTATTTTGTACCTATATGCATTATATCTAGTTTGAAAAGTCCTAGCCGTTTACATTGATTTTAGTATAGTCTATGGATTAACAATGCTTCGTGACTAAAAGGTCCTTGCGTCGACCCCTGGGATCCATCCCTCGGCCCCTTATTGGCAAACAAATATTAATACACTTTACCATCAAAGTCCTTATACATTTCATCTAACAAGTGGGAACGTCAAACAATTGCAAAAACTTAGTCATTTACGAGCATTCTGAGTCTGTAGACACGCAAGCTTCTGCTATTACTACCCTGCCAGTCAATTCAATCTAGACAACTGAGCACCAGTAACTCGAAATAGGGCTGCGAAACACAGACCACGCAAGGCATGCAACCTAAGGCAGAATATACTAAATCCCTATCTTCATTATGACTTTTCAGGCAAAGTTGACCGTGTATAAACAGCTTTTTTTTCGTCGAAAAAAAGGCTTTTCTGAAAAAACCGCTTCAAATGCGCCTGATTTGCCTTCTTTGAGCCTTAAAAGTGCCGATAGAGACTGTGGCTGCCTGAAAAAGTAAAGAGGTAAGGGCGAATTTGCCTGGAAATGCCATTATAGAGACACGGCCTAACAGAAAGAATAGCATAACAAATTATTTTTTTTTAATTTATCTTCAACACTAAGATATGTTTAAAACCAGCTTTAAAATTCTTCATGAATTTAAGACAGAAGCTTTGTCTTTACGTTTAAGGCTTTTCTTTAAACATACATGGGCTTTAAATACATGTGTCTTGTAGGGCAAACAACTACTTACCAGGCAAACTTCTTTTCAATTTTTTAAAGTAAGCAGTTGAGCTCGGTAAATAAAACTTTCGGAAGCTTTCTGAAAGTGACATTTGAGTTCATCCCAAAAAGTTTGTTCTTCCTTTTCTTTTTCTTGCTATTTGATGTTGTTTTCAGGGGCATTTTTTCATTCAGGGGCATTAATTCGGACGAAATTAAATTTAAAGAATTCATTTTTTTCTCATTAAACATATCGAGAAAACCCAAATAGCTCTCCCTTCTCCTGGATTGTTAAACACTTGTTTGCATACTTATCTTTCAAATTGTAAATATGCTTGTCCTCCTCCCACATTTTCGTGAATTGAAGCCCCTGGGAATTTCATTGAGTGTTTATATTTGCCACGTGCACAATCTCTGAGCCTGGTTTAGAGGGAAATTAAATAAAGAAAAAAACAAGTTTTTTAACTGAAAGTAAGGAGCGACATTAAAACTTAAAACGAACAGAAATTATTCTGTATATGAAAGGGGCTGTCCCCTCCTCAACGCCTCGCTCTTTACGCTAAAGTTTTTCATTGTTTAAAAAAAATAGAGTTGTGAGAAAGTCAAACTTTAGCGTAAAGAGCGAGGCGTTGAGTAGGGGACAGCCCCTTTCATATAGAGAATAGTTTCTGTTCGTTTTAAGTTTTAATGTCGCTCCTTACTTTCAGTTAAATTAAACTAGTTTTTTTATTTAATTTTTGAACGTTTTTGAATAAATGCAGGTTTTGATCTTGGCTCACCGTACATGAATAATTAAAAAAAAAAATTCATATTAATTTACTTTTATTTAATTAAATGGCTTTCTCGAAACTTGTTTAATTTTATTTACGTACGTTTTTATTAGTAATAAATATACGTAACTTACGAATTAACTTACGTAACGAACTTCTATATTTATATATTTTTAATATGTATATTAGGTGGTTCGCCCCCTAGTCAATACCTTGCTCTTTAAGCTAAATTTCGAATTTTGTTCCAATTCTTTAAAAATGACCGCTTAATCACAAAGGCCGTTAATTAGAATAAATAGCTCTTATGAAAGTACTAAAAATCTTCGTCTTAAAGAGCGAGGTATTGACTAGGGGGTGAACCCAATCATATATGTAATATTTTATGTTCGTTTAAAGTTTTGATGTTGCTGCTGTTGCAGTTGAAAAACTTGTTTTTTATATTTAATTTCTGATCTTTTTTTAAATAATGCTGGGAAGTCCGGCGTCCCCTTCATAGCAATGTCCCTTCCCTCATGAAAACTTACTTCATGGAAAGATTCTCCCACATAACCCCCAACCCCCCCCCCCACTACCAGGAAAAATCTCCCCTGAAAACGTCTGTAAACTTCCCAATAACCAATACTATATGTTAAAATTGGGTAAAGTTCATAACTTTCAGCCCTCCCCCCGGGAACTTTGGGGGACTAAGTCATCCTAAAAGACATACTTATAATATTTTCGAACATGCTGAACAAAATGGCTATCTCAAAATTTTGATCAGGTGACTTTGGGAAAAAATGAGCGTGGGAGGGGGCCTAGTTGCCCTCCATTTTTTGGTCACTTAAAAAGGGCACTAGAACTTTTAATTTCCATTCCAATGAGCCCTCCCACGATATTCTAGGACCACTGGGTGGATACGATCACCCCTGGAAAAAAAAAAAACAAATAAACACGCACCCGTGATCTTTCTTCTGGCAAAAAATGCAAAATTCCACATTTTGTAGATAGGAGCTTGAAACCTCTACAGTAGGGTTCTCTGATACGCGGAATATGATGGTGTGATTTTCATTAAGGTTCTATAATATTTAGAGGGTCTTTCCCCCTTTTTTCGAAAATCAGCCAAATTTTCTCAGGCGCCTAACTTTTGATGGGTAGGATTAAACTTGATGAAACTTATATATTTGAAATTAGCATTAAAATATAATTCTTTTGATGTATGTATTTGTATCAAAATACCGTTTTCTAGAGTTTCGGTTACTATTGAGCCGGGTCGCTCCTTACTTACAGTTTGTTACCACTAACTGTTTGAAAAAACTATATTTGTTGCTGTCGGTTGGGAGACAAGATTGGAAGTTAATTAGTTAGATTCTTTGTGACTAACTTATAAATTTAAGATATGCTGTTATTTTATCTAACAGTTCCTGGTAACGAACTCTAAGTAAGGAGCAGTCTGGGCTAATAACAACAAATTATTAAAAAATTCAATTCTGATTCAAAATTAAATCCAAGAAAAAAGATCACGGGTGTATGTTTCTTTATACTTTTGAATAATTATTCTCCCCGGGGTTGATCGTTTCGGACCATAAGGCCTAGAAAGTCGGGAGAGGGCTCATTTAAGTTAAAATTAAAAGTTATAGTACCCTTTTTAAGTGGCCTAAAGGATTGTGCCATTTGAAAGTGATGTTTTCTGCCATTTTTTGACACCAAACTAAGATGTTTCCCAAAAGGGAACCAATTTGGCGATAGAAAATTTTGAGATAGCCAATCGATTTAAAAGTATCAAAATACGTGAGATTCCCAGTTTCAGATGAATCAATGGGGCATTTCTCCCTAAAAAGTCTTATAGTCCATACATTATCAATAATTAAAACAGACATCTATTTCAAAGCTTAAATTTCATTGTCCGCATAATGATGTATAATTGTGCATCCGCTATTATAAAAAAGACCAGTGGGTCGTTGTGTAGGCAGGGGAGGGGTGGGGGTGATACTTCAAAAAGTGAATTTTGATGTCCAAATTTTCAAACTATTCGTGAGCTTTCAGATAAATATAGAAGAAGATCTGCGAGGGGAGGGTTGCACGTAGGAATTAATATTTAATCACCCTACATTTAAACTAAACTTGAATAAAGGTCCTCTGGGGTGATGGCTCCCTTCTCACTACAGAAAAATGTTTTCTTTTGTCATATCCAAGATTTTATTCATAACCTTACCAACACAGAAAAAGAAAAAGTGGAGTGAGGATGGGGGGATTCTTGAGAAAAGTCAAGAAATTTACCTTGAGGCGGAGTCAGGTGACACCACAAACTTTGTTCTTATCGATGTTTATATGAAAATTTCGTGTTTAACTTTTATTTATATTAGACAGTAAGAAAATATCGAAAAAGGAGTTTTTTATAATAGTTTTTACACAAAAAAAACTGTACCAGTATTTTTATGATGACACGAAATATATAAAATTTATTAAGTTTAAATCACCCTTCAAAAGTTAAGAGCTTGAGAAAATTTGCCCAATTTTTTGAAAAAGGGGGAACACCAGCAAAACATCAAGTAATTTTAATGAAAATCATACCATCACATTCATTATACCAGAGAATCTTACTGTAGAGGTGTCAAGCTTCTATACACAATTAAGTAAAAAAAAAACAAGTTTTTTTTAACTGAAAGTAAGGAGTGACATTAAAACTTAAAACGAACAGAAATTATTCCGTATATGAAAGGGGCTGTTCCCTTCTCAACGCCCAGCTCTTTGCGCTAAAGTTTGACTCTGCTTTATAAAGCGGAGTCAAACTTTATAAAAAATAGTTTTTTTCAGTTACAGAAAGTTTGTTTTTTTATTTAATTTCTGAACGTTTTTGAATCAATGTAGGTATTGAATTTGGCTCACAGTACATAGATAATTAAAACGAAATTTGCATATTAATTTTACTTTTTTTTAACCAATAATAACCTTATAATAACCTAAGTTTAATTGTTGTTCCAGTTGTTAAGAATGACTCCTGAATCACAAAAGCTCTTTAATTAGAATAATAACCCCTTTTAAAAGTTAAAAAAAAAAAACTTTAGCGTATAAGCAAGTTATTGAGGAGAGCCAACCCATCTCATATACGTAATATATTCCGTTACTGTTAAGTTTTAATGTTGCTTCTCACTTTCAGTGGAAAAAGCTTGTTTTTATTTAATTATTGATCGTTTTTAAATAGTGTACGGAAATCCAGATGCCCTTCCTTGGAAAATTCCCTTCCCCCAAGAGAAGTTATCTCCATGGAAAGATTCTCCCACGTAACTTAAAATAGCGATTTTTTTGGAACTAATTTTGTAATACATAGTAATAAAACGGCCAAAGAGGTCGAAACTATTTTTATGAAAATGAAAGTCAGAAGTTGAGCCATTCTCAAATCACTGAAATGAATGAAAGGAAAGATCTTTAAATAATTTATGTTCGTTTTAAGTTTTAAGGTTATCCCTTACTGTCAGTTGGAAAAAACTTGTTTTTTATTATTTAATAACAGCCAATAGCCGAAGACATACAATATCTTTGGTTTATTATCATTTAAAAATCATAGTTATGAAGCTTCTTAAAAAGTTAAAATTAAATGCTAAGATTGGCCGGAAAATAACACAAACGAATTATTACTTATATCGGCCATTATTTGATAAAATTCGAAATTTAGCGTAAAGAACGAGGTATTGGCGAGGGGGCGAAATTCCTCATATAGGTAATAAGTTCACTCCTCGTCAATACCTCGCTCTTTACGCTAAAGTTCAAATTATTTTCGAATTCTTTAAGAATGACCCCTGAATCACAAAGGCCGTTTAATTAGAATTAATTAAAAAAACTTTCCGAAAAATAAGTTTTTCCAAGAAAAGTAAAGGTCAGTTTAAACTTAAGCTCAGCAAATACAAAAACCTTTTAAAATTGAAACTTGAAATGACCAGAAATTACTATTAAAGAATAAATGAAACCCAAAACGAACAGAAATTAAATAAACAATCATAGCAAAAAACATACAACAAGTAATTATATAAATGAATATATAGATCTTAAAGCGAGTAACACTTAGATTGAATATGCAAATCAAGCTTAAAACGGAATAAAATATTTTCCTATTGAAGTATAAATGAAACTTAAAACGAACAAAAATTAAATAAACAATCAATGTAAACAAACATGCAATAGATTTTAATGTAAATTAATAAATAAATCTTAAAACGAGTAAAACTTAAATTGAATATGCAAATCAAGCTTGAAACGAACAAATATCACCACAAACAAGAGTTTGGGTATGACCTCCTTCTCTCACTGTAAAAGTCTAAAACTTACTGCGTCATTGGCGCTTTACTGAAAGCAAATTTTATGATAAATATTATCTTTTGTACTTAATATTGAAAATAAACATTAAAATTATAGTAACATTTTGAACTGATGAACTTTCAGCAATTAATATCATTATACATCAAATATTCAGTTGTTAAAGACGAGCAAATATTCAAGTTGTTAAATTAGCTCTTTTTAAAGATGTTAAAGACGAATATAGTTTCCCTATAAACAAGTGTTTGGATACTGCCTCCTTTCCTAACTGTAAATAAAAACCAAAAGCCTACTGCGTCATTAGCGCTTAACTGAAAACGGATTATATTACAAGTATTTTCTTTTCCAGTTCTTACAGCATTGAAAAAAAAATACAATTACAGTGAAATAAATTCTTGAGCTGATGGATCTTTCAACAATTAATATCATTATACATCAAATATTCAATTTAATGTTGTTTATACTTTCCAAGACTGTTCAAGACGCAAATAGTTTTCAGTAAAGCGCCAATGACGCAGTAGGTTTTAGACTTTTACAGTGAGAGAAGAAGGTCGTACCCAAACTCTTGTTTGTGGGGATTTTTGTTCGTTTCAAGCTTAATTTGCATATTCAATTTAAGTTTAACCCTTTTTTAAGATGTATTTATTAATTTACATTAATATTAATTGTATGTTTGTTTGCATTGATTGTTTATTCAATTTCTGTTCGTTTTAAGTTTCATTTATACTTCAATAGGAAAATATTTTTTTGTTTTAAGCTTGATTTTCATATTCAATCTAAGCATTACTCGCTTTAAGATCTATTTATTCATTTATATTATTACTTGTTGTATGTTATTGCTATGATTGTTTATTTGATTTCTGTTCGTTTTGGGTTTCATTTATTTTTTAATAGTAATTTCTGGTCGTTTTGAGTTTCAATTTTAAAAGGTATTTGTATCTACTGAGCTTAAGTTTAAAATGACCTTTATTTTTCTTTGAAAAATTTATTTTTCCGAAGGTTTTTTTTTAATTAGTTTTTGTTCGTTTTTTATTGCAAAAATTTCAAATTTTTAAAAATTCCTTATTTCAAAATCAAACTTTTAAAAAAAATCAAATATTCATCAAAGTATCAAACTGATATCAAAGTAAAAATATCAAAGTGAAAAAATGGGTTTGTATCAACCTCGGAGTTTAAATTATCTGATGTTTGAACTATTTTTAAAAAAATTGCTATTTCAAAATTTTTATCGGGTGGGTTTGGGGAAAAAGGGCGTGGCGGACCAGATTAAGCTACGGTCTCTTTTGACTCTTTAAAAGTGAACTAGAACTTTGTATTTTCAATCAAATGAGCTTTCTCTGAAGTTTATACGAGTATCCCTTCTATAAGAAACATATATATCCCCAGAGCATAACTTACAACGCCTGTCCCTGGGCCCGGGGGGTTGTGTCAACCTTGGAGTTTTAATATCTGATGGTTGAACCATTTTTAACAAAATAGTCACCTGAAATTTTTATCGGATGGGTTTATCCATCCGATACGCCCAAAGGCGTGGAACGCGGGAGGGGCTAGATGCCCTCCGATCTTTTTTCACTCTGAGAAAATGAACTACAGCTTTTAATTTCCATTCAAATGAACTCTCTCTGAAGTGTATACGAGCATACCTTCCATAAGAACCATATATACCCCCAGATCAATACTTACAACGCCTGCCCCGGCCCTTGGGGGGGAGGGGTTTGTGTCAACACAGGAGTTTTTCTTATCTGACCCTTGAACTATTTTTAACGAAATGACCATACGTAAAGGAGTTTTTGTTATATGATCTTAAAACTATTTTTAACAAAATGGCTACCTCAAATTTTTTATCAGATGTATTTGGGGGAAAAGGGCTTGGAAGGGGGGCCAGTGTCCCTCAGATCACTTTTGACTCTTAAAAAGGGCACCAGAACTCTCGATTTCCAGTCGAATGAGCCCCCTTTGAAGTTTATACGCTGACCCCTTCTGTGTGAAGTGCCTCTGGGGAAAAATGGAGTGTGGGGGGAGGCTAGCTGCCCTCCAATCCCTTTTGACTCTTAAAAAGTGGATTATAACTTTCAGTTTCCAGGCAAATGAGCCCTCTAGGAAGTCTATACGAGCATCCCTTCCATAACAACCATATATGCCCCCAGGGCATAACTTACAACGCCTACCCCCGGGCCCTGGGGGGCTGTGTTGACACCGGAGTTATTTTTTACCAAACTTTGAACTATTTTTAACAAAATGTTTATCTCAAAATTTTTATCTGATGCATTTAGGGCGTGGAGGAGGGGGGGGGGGCTAGTTGCCCTCCGATCTCTTTTGACTCTTAAAAAGTGAACAAGAACTTTCAATATCCAATCAAATGAGCCCTCTCCGAAGCTTATACGAGCATCTCTTAAATAAGAACTATATATTTCCCTAGAGCATTACTCATAACGCCTGCCTCTGAGCCCTGGCGGGTTCCGTCGACACATGAATGTTTCCTATCCGACCTTTAAACTATTTTTAACAATATGTATATCTCAAAATTTTCATCAAATGGGTTTTGAAAAAGAAGGCGTGGGGGGGGCTAGCTGCCCTCGGATCTCTTTTGACGACTAAAAAGTGAGCTTGAAATTTCAAGATCCAATCAAACGAGCCCTCTCTGAAGTTTATACGAGCATCCCTTTCATACGAACAATATATGCCCCAGGGCATAACTTACAACGCCTGCCCCCGGGCCCTGGGGGGTTGTGACGACACCTGAGTTTTTGTTATCTGACTTTTGAGCAATTTTTAACTTAATGGCTATCTCAAAATTTTTATTGGATGCATTTGGGGAAAAGGGGGGTGGGGGTCTAGTTTCCCTCCAATCTCTTTTGACTCTAAAAAACTGTACTAGAACTTTTAATTCCCAAACAAATGAGCCATCTCTGAATTTTTTACGAGCATTCCTTCAATAAGAAACATACATTCCCCCAGGGCATAACTTACAACACCTGCCCTCGGGCCCTGGTGGGCTGTGTTGACCCCTGAGTTTTCGTTATATGGTCTTTGAAGTACTTTTTAAAAAAAAATCTATCTCAAAGCTCTTATCGGATGAGTTTGAGGAAAAAAGGGCCTGGGGGCTATGTGCCCTCCAATCTCTTTCGACTCTTAAAAAGTGAACTAGAACTTTCAATTTCCAATCAAATGATCCCTCTTTGAAGTTAATACGAGCTTCCTTTCCATAAGACCCATATATGCCCCCAGGGCATAACTTAAAACGCCTGCCCCCGGGCTCTGGTGGGTTGTGTCGACACTGAAATTTTTGTTATATGATCTTTAAACTATTTTTCACAAAATAGCTATCTTAAAATTTTTATTGGATGCATTTGGGAAAAAGGGGTCTGGGGCGGGGGGGTAAGCTGGTTACTCTCCAATATCATTTGACGCTTAAAAAATGAACTAGAACTTTCAATTTCCAATCAAGTGAGCCCTCTCTGAAGTTTTTACAAGTATTCCTTCCATAAGAATCATATATACCCCCAGGGTATAACTTATACCCCTTACCCCTGAAGACTATGGGGGGAGTGTCCTGCTAAAAAAATAATTTTCAGAACTTTCAACTACGCTGAACAAAATGGCTTTATCAAAATTTTGATTGGATGTGTTTTGGGAAATAGTGGGCGTGGAAGGGGTGTCAGTTGCCTTAGAAGCACTTTCGACTATTACAAAGGGAACTACCCATTTAAATTTCTAATCAGATGAGCCCTTTCTGAAGCTTCTACGACAACGTTGTCTATACAAAACCTTATATACCCCCAGGCCATAACTTAAAACCCTTGCCCTGAGGGCTGTGGGGGAGTTTGCATCCTCTAAGACCTAATTTCCAGAACTTAAAACTACGTTTAATAAAATGGCTATCTAAAAATTTTGATTGGATGTGTTTAGGGAAAAGATGGGCGTGAGAGGGGGGTTAGTTGCCCTCCAATCACTTTTGACTATTAAAAAGGGCACTAGCCCTTTGAATTTCCAATCGAATGAGCCTTTTTTGAAGTTTTTACGACAACGCTTTCTATAAAAACCTTATTTGCCCCCAGGGCATAACTTTAAACCCTTGCCCTGAGGGTTGTGGGGGAGTGTCCTCCTCAAAAACATATTTTCTATCTGGAAATCAACTACGCTGAACAAAATGGCTATCCCAAAATTTTGATTGGATATGTTTGCGGAAATGATGGGGGTGGGGGGGCCTAGTTGCCATCCAATCTCTTTCGACTATTAAAAATGGCACTAGCCCTTTGAATTTCCAATCGAATGAGCCTTTTTTGAAGTTTTTACGACAACGCTTTCTATAAAAACCTTATATGCCCCACAGGGCATAACTTACAACCCATTCCCTGAGGGCTGTGGGGGAATTGTCATCCTCAAAGACCTAATTTCAAGAACTTAAAACTACGTTTAATAAAATGGCTATCTCAAAATTTTGATTGGATGTGATTGGGGAAATGGTGGGCGTGAGAGGGGGTTATTTGCCCTCCAATCACTTTCCACTATTAAAGTGGACACTAGCCCTATGAATTTCCAATCCAATGAGCCAGTTTTGAAGTTTTTACAACAACGCCTTCTATAAAAACCGCCTATGCCCCCAGGGCATAACTTAAAACCCTTGCCCTGAGGGTTTTGGGGGATATCCTCCTCAAAAACATATTTTTTATCTGGAAATCAAGTACGCTGAACAAAATGGCTATCTCGAAATTTTGATTGGATGTGTTTGGGGGAATGATGGGCGTGGGGGGCTAGTTGACCTCCAATCACTTTTGATTATTAAAAAGGGCACTAGAACTCTCGATTTCCAATCGAATGAGCCTTTTTTAAAGTTTCTACGACGACCCCTTCCATGTGAAGTGCCTCTGGGGAAAAAAATAATAATAAATAAATAATAATAAAACATTGGAGCCGTATGGCCTTTGCTATAGGCAACGCTATAGCGTTGCCTCTGATAGATAGCTCTTTTGAAATTATTAAAAATACTTTAGCGTAAAGAGCGATGTATTGAGGAGGTGACAAACCCCCTCATATACCTAATAATTTCTGTTCGTTTTAAGTTTTAATGTTACTCATTACTTTCAGTTGAAAAAACTTGTTCTTTATTTAATTTCTGATTGTTTTTTTCAATAATACTGGAAAACCCAGCGTCCCCTTCATGGAAATTCTCTTTCCCCGTGAAAAGTTCTTCCATGGAAAGATCTTCCCAGGTAACCCTATCCCCATGAGCCCCCCCCCCTCCCAGAGAAAATCTGCCCCTGAAAACGCCTGTATACTTACCAATAACCAATACTATGTATAAACAATGGGCAAAGTTCATAACTTGCAGCCCTTCCCCTGGGGACTCTGGGGGATTAAGTCATCCTCAAAGACATAGTTATTAAGTGTCTCAGCTATGCAGAACAAAATGCGTGGGAGGGGGCCTACTTGTCCTTCAATTTGTTTGGTCACTTGAAATGGGCACTATAACTTTTAAATTCCATTCGAATGAGCCCTCTCACGAAATTCTAGGACTACTGGGTTGATACGATGATCCCTGGGGGGAAAAAACAAACAAAAAAAACAAATAAACACGCATCCGTGATTTTTATTCTGGCAAAAAATACAAAATTCCACACTTGTGGAAATAGGAGCTTGAAGCAAAAAATACAAAATTCCACACTTGTGGAAATAGGAGCTTGAAATTCCTGTTTCTCTTCTAAAACTGCATTTTCTATGGATTAATAGCGTTTTGCAGCCTTATACGCTTCTTTTAAAGTACTATACTCCTCCTCATGCTCTAATAGATACCTCTTTATATTCACCCTTGAGCCCTCAACAAAACAATGCAAAGCTATATTTTCGGGAAAAACAGCTGGGGTTCCAAATTCAAACCCGTAAGCTTTCGCTGCACTCTCAACTCTTATATAAAACTGATATACTGTTTCATTAGCTGACTGCATGAGCTCAGCTAATTCCTTAATTTTTTTTCCAGTGGTTTTTCCCGGCAAATATGCCTTGGTCGATTCTCTTTCCAATTCCTGTAGACTTACAATATTCATAAAGTCCCTGTTCTCAAAAAAATCCAACAACGGTCCTCTGAACCTCAACGGAATTGCATTGATCGTTTGCCTATCAGACCAATTGATCAACGCTTTCACCCTTTTCAATTGGCTGAAAAATGGCTTAATAAACTTTGGATTATCTAAAACTGGAATATTTGCTAAGGGGTCCATAATAGGTCCAATCACACCCCGACCTTCACTGTAACCATGCCCCTCACCTCTCAATAATCCATTTATTGTACCCTGCCCAGAAGTCCCTCCCTCATTATCGGTTTTTTGTTTGGTCAAAAGGTTTCCAACTTCCATTAAAAATTTTACAACTAGACCAGGCTCATAGTCTTCACTTTCAGAATCAAAATTTTCCGGGACATTAATGCCTTTACTTTTAACTTCCCTCAAAAATAAGAGAGCAATTGCTTTATTATACCCACTATCAGAAGGGTCAAGAATAGGTATTTGACTCATTTTATGCAAGCAAACAACGAGCAGAAAACGGTTAAAATCTGGTAGTTAATAATGTGCAATAAATTCAAACTTTAAACAATGAATATCACTCCTAGCAAGGTTCCTATATTCGCGGTTAGGGAATAAGATGTAGGTCAGTTGGTAGGGGATACAGAGTTAGAGGAAGAGGTCAGGATAGAAGTTATAGTGTAGATAGTGGAAACGAAGGATTTGGTTACATGTCCCAGGGAAGTGGTAGTAATACTCCCGCTACCAGAGAGTGCTACATATGTCATAGTACAAGTCATCTAAAGACAGATTGCCCAAATATTATCTGCAATAAAAGTAAGAAAAGAGGAAATGTGGCTAAGTTTTGTTCAAAACAATCAAAGGAAGTGCAGTATAGAGATAGAGCCTACTGTTTTGTATGTGGGAGTAAGGAACACAAAGCCTATGATTGTCCTAACCGATACAGGGATCAGGACAGGGCTCAGGGAGCAGGTTCTACAGGTAAGAATCAGGGAAACTAGAAAGCCAGATAGTAAAAGAGGAGTTGGTATCTGGTGTATTTGAAAATTCTCCTCATTGTGAATATTTTTGTTACATGGGATTAAGTGACGCTAATTATCCTATTATGAAGAAAGCAATTGTTTAATTGAAATAGATTATCTCGGATTAGAATTACCAGAGTTAGCTCGGTTTCAGAGAAGAGACCCTGAGTTAAAGAGAGTAATTGAGTCTCTTGATTCAAAGAATTGGGGTGATAATTCTTTGAATGGCATTCACGTTGGGATACTTGATGCTGGGACTGGTGAAGGGGCGGACGTAAGTCGACCGAGGGACCAGCTGCCAGGTTATAAGGAGGAACCTGGAAGGAGCGTAGTTCAGGGGATCTTGGATCAGGAAGGCCTGGACTTGGCGCGGAATGGGGTAGGCGGTGGATCACCGAGCCTCAGAAATCCTGCAGGTAGCGCGCCTAGTGAGAAAGATGCAAATTTGCGGAGAGAGAGTAATGCAAATTTGGGCGACAAAGAGAATATTTCATGTGTGAAGAGAGATGACGTCATGTGTTCAAAAAGAGAGAGACTTACCGTTGTGGTTGGTTCGAATTTTTGACAGTTTATTTATGAAGGATGATATTCCTTATTGCTATCGGGTAGGAGGCATTGGCAATGAAAAAGGGTACCCTAGAACATCTAGAATTGTCTTGCCAAGCATCCTAATAGATTCCGCAATAAATCTATCACATGATCATTTACTTATTGGTGGACATATGTCAGCTGAGAAGACATTAGAGCGAGTTAGTCGAATTTTCGTTTTTGATAAAATAAATTTGAAAGTCAGAGAATTTTGTGAGAATTGTAACGTGTGTCTGCGTAAAAACAAGCTTCATCGAACAGTAAAACCAACTTTAGGTCAAAATGAAGATCCGAGGTACCCCTTTCGAATCTTTTCATTGGAATCTGCAGGTCCAATGGGAGGTACGTTTGGTGGGTCTACAGAGGAAGGGAATTCATATATTTTGGTAGGTGTTGATCATTTTTCAAAGTTCTGCGTTTTAAAGGCTATGCCGAGGATCACTGCTGATACAATGTGTAAATTCCTTTGTGAGTCAGTTATATCTTATTTTGGTCTTTTTGAGGTATTAATCACAGATTTTCATCAGTCTTTCCGATCGAAGTTGATTTCTGAGTAGTGTCGTAAATTGAAAATAAATCACCATTTTTCCTCTAGTTACAACCCACAGTCTAATGGGTTATGTGATAATCGTATGAAAGTGACCAAGTCTATTCTGAAAGCTTATTGTCAGGAGTACCCCAATTCGTGGGATAACTATTTACCCTTGGTACAGAACGTTTTGAACTCCACCGTTTCTTCAACAACTAAATATTCACCACATCAAATAGTGTTCCTTTTTAGATCAAATAGTGTTTCACAGCCACATGTCCTCTTTTCTTACAGTTAATGCAGATAATATTTGGGCAATCTGTCTTTAGATGACTTGTACTATGACATATGTAGCACTCTCTTGTAGCGGGAGCATTACTACCACTTCCCTGGGACATGTAACCAAATCCTTCGTTTCCACTATCTACACTATGACTTCTATCCTGACCTCTTCCTCTAACTCTGTATCCCCTACCAACTGATCTACCTCTTAATCCCTGTCCTCGTCCATGAGGACAGTGAATCACATCAAATAGTGTTTGGTCGACAACCTCTTACCTTTTAGATATTCAGCTCTCAGTACCTACTGTTGGTTATTTCGATTCTTACGAAGATTATATGATTAACTTGGTGAGGAATTTGTTTGGAATTTACAGGATTTGTGACGAAGAAGTAAGAAAGGAAAAGAAGGCTCAGAATTTACAATATAACAAGAAAGCTGTTGATTTACCAGTTCTGACGGAAGGAGACTTGGTGTATGTTCAAGATCGCGCACAGAATTCTCATGAAATCAAAGGCTTCAAGTTGAAATTCCGAGGTCCATATATTATTTTGAAGGTTTTGAAGGATTCGTTGTTTCTAGTCCAAGAGTTGTCTGGGTCTTATTTAAGGAGAACTGTTAATGCTCGTTTAGTGAAACCGGTTAAGGATACAGGAACCTTTTTGCGTTTTAACCCGGTGTTCAGGCAAGAAAAAGAGAAAATAAAGGACCATAATAACATTAATGAGAGTAAGAGAAAGGAGAAAAAGATTGCTGAGGCTAAGGTTACCCACAGCTATAGTTTACGGAAAACACCAGGGCTTGTAACACTATTGGGACAATCTGAGTCCCAACTTCCTCTAGTTGATTCTACCCAAACATCTAATTCTGTAACAGAGACCAGTATGGAACTGAGAGAAGATGAACTGGATCTACGAACATTGGAAACTAAAATAAATTTTACGGGGTCTGAATCCGAGGTAGGTAACTCAGAGCTCGACAAAAATTCTGAACATCCTGAAATTAATTTGCTACAAATACCCAACTATTCAGCAGCTTGATGAACCAATTATGACTCAATTGAGGGTAGAGCAGAGAAATACAGGTAGTTTCGAAGTTAGGGAGCCAATTGCCGTAGGACCTTCAAGACCTAGCATACCTAGAATGGTAAATAGACCAATGAAGTCAAGAGGATTTTACAAAGAATATTAGGAAATATAATTTGGTAGAGATAGTGATGGGATTTTTCTTCAGATTTTCTTTATAGAATAGAACATTGGAATTTCTTCATTTTTTTTTGTCAGTTGGAATCTATGACTTTTTTTGGGTTGGGTATATTTGGAAGTGGATTTTGGGATTTGCTGAAAGCTCATCAGCTGACAGTTAAAAAAAGAAAAAAAAACTATTGAATTGAGAAATAAGAGAAAGGATAAATGCCTTGACTTTGTTCCTTAGAATATTTTAAAATCTTCATTTGTTTTTTTAAATATGTGAATGGTTGTCTTCATTGACTGGCATTTATTGTAATGGTGTTTTTTCTTCAATGTCTATTTACCTGTTTAATCTGTACTGTGTATTTATTAATTAGGTGTAGGGAATGCGAGTTTTCTGCGAACAAGATTGCAAGCGTGACTCAAGACAGTGCCACTTTATCTTAGCCTTATGAAAATTTTAACTCTAGAAATGTGAAAGAGATAAGTGATCGAAAATTCACATTTGGAACCATGAGAGAACTACAAGAAAACAGTTTTGAAAACATCTAGAGTTGGGTCACTCCTTCGAGACCCTTTGAAGTGATTCTGAATAATATAGAACTGTCTGTGCATAGTTTTTTTCTCCTTTTAGTTGGTTTTTATGTTGGTGTTGGGTGGCTCAAACAAGGAAACTCATAGTGTTTGGAAAATTATTTTTGGTACAAATAATTTCAAAAAAGGGGGTAAAATCTGTAAACTTCTGATAAAGAGAATCCGGGTTTGGCTGTTGATCGCCTGTAAACTTCTGATAAAGAGAATTCGGGTTGGGTTGTTGACCATCGAGTTTTATTCCAGATACTGAATTTTATTGTTTTGTTCTAAGAAGTGGGGTTGTTGATTTGTTAATAATTTACAATGTTTATATTTTAGATAGTGGGGTTATTTGGGTTCAAGGGAGCTTGGGAAGGATAATATATATGAATTTCTGAAGCGTTTAGAGTGAGTTCCTGTCTTGTCTTGATGCAGTCAAGCTCTTGTATAGTATTTGTTTTGTATAATAAACACATAGTTTATAGTGAAAGAGACTTTTCTACCTCCTCCACGAGACCCCATAACTGAATGATTCGGCTAAGTTACCAAAACGCTTATCAAAGTAAACCCTTTATCAGCAGAAAGAAATGGTTTACATCCTAGTGCAATCATCGCTGCAATAATGTCACAATGTCTTTTTCACGAAATATAGTAATCTAGGTAGAAGCAAAGGTATCACGTCTCATGCTGTCGTGCACTTGATTAACTGTCTCATTCGCAAGCAAAATTTTGCATTAATGTCCTGGGGCTCACATGCTCTTGAGTATAAAATAGAATTAAGCTTCGCTAAATCAACATATAGTAAGCTAAAACTTGTAAAACACGACTAGCCTTAAAAATCAAACTATGTATCACTGACTAGAAAACAATAAGGCAGAGCCATCAGCAAGCAATATACGATAGTAAATAATAATAAAAAATAAGTAAAAAAAGAGGAACAAAACAGCCAAACAACAAACCAAACTCCTTCAACAATATCATTTCCATATCATACTCATACCACAACCCCCCTTTCATACCACAACCCTTTTTCCCTCTTGCCCCAACACCCTTCTTCCCTGAAAACCCATCTCCCCACCACTCTTCCTTCCTACTACCCTCTGTCATAAAAAACCGTCCAATTCCTCATCCAAATGTCCTCCTTTGATATATTTTAGGACGGTAACCGTGCTAATATGACTTTGTATTTTTGTTTTAGGCAAGGGGGCAAAACATTTTGTCCTAATTTCTCACAGAATAATACAAGCTACTTTTTTTTTTACTATCAATTGACATACCCCCCCCCCCTTTGAGATATATTTCTTTCGAGTTTTCTCCTTGAACTTAACTATAAAAGTGTCGTCTTGATTTAGAAGTTGACATGATTTAGATTAGAGTTTGATCAATACAATGAGAATTTACCAGCAAGTGTTTTAATACACTAGTCCGTCCAACAGGTTGTAGTTTCCCACGGAGCTAGTTATCCTACGGGGGGTGAATGGAAAGTTGGACCTTTCTATTTTCATAAATAATTCCTAGTATTTACCTAGCTGGAACGGATAATGAGGGACTGTGTAATTAATTTGTGAAAAAAAAACTTCCCCTAGCTAGATTAGACAGATAGTATTAATACGAGTTTAAGCTGGTTTTTAAATTGTGTGAAAAAAGTTTGAAAATCTAAGGCAAATGTTTTTGGAATAAAGCCAAGAAATAAATATGTAAACTTTTCTTTCATTCTGATAAACGACATCGACTGAAATTATAGCATGATAGAATCAGGAACGCTATTAGAAATAAGCAAGATTGGTAAAGCCCTCTTTTTTAATGTCCGGAAAACTGGACTTGATTTTATAAGCTTAATATTTATTTATAGTCTCCTAATGAAACTGATTAAATAGCGTTTTCATTTTTTTTATTATTTTTTTTTATATAGTAGACAAATCCAAATGGTCGTGTCATGAGACAAATTACGGCACAACTTCTTATTGGACAATTCCTCATCGAATGACTTCGACTAGAGACACCTCGTCACTAATAAAACCGTTAATTCGTCATTTAACAAGTTTTAATCAAAAATCGACTGCGGAGATGTGAGAGATGCTGGAGGAGATGCACCAAGGTAAACTTTCATATGGGTAATTCTTTGGGGCTATATGATTACAGTAAGTGGGATAATAGTGACACGACTGTCTTAACAACAGTAAAGACGAACAGGTAAAGACGACATGTTGATGATGCAAACGACGACGACAGTATCCCAAGCCTTGACAATTCTATTTATCAACTGAAAGTAAGGAGCAACATTAAAACCTAAAACGAACAGAAATTATCACGTATATGAAGGGGGATTGCCTCCTTCTCAACACCTCTCTCTTTAATTTAAAGTTTTTATTACTTTTGAAAAAAAGTTTCTTAATGTTCCGATTAGACCAACATAGTGTTTCAGAAGTCGTTCTTAAAGAATTGGTCCAAAAATCAAACTTTAGCATAAAGAGCGGGGTGTTGAGGAGGAGGCAATCCCCTTCATATACGTAATAATTTATGTTCGTTATAATTTGAATGTTGTTCCTTACTTTCAGTTGAAAAAACTTTTTTTTTTTATTTAATTTCTGATCGTTTCTTAAATAATCCCAGGATATCTGGCCACAAATCCATGGAAAAATACCCTCCTTACAGATATTTCCTCCAGACAATTCGATCCCGGTGAAAGTAAAATTGAGACGGAAAAGGGAAATCAAGAAATATAAAAAGAATTTTGTATAGGAGTTCTGGCAAATTCCCCCAATGTATAACTTCCTTTGACAAGTTTACCCCCTGGAAGCTTCCCTCCCCATGGAAAGTTCCCCCGTGAAAAAAAACTGCAGAAAATTTTTCTTCCCATCGTAAAATGCATGCATGCTTATTAATAACAAATACCATGCGTAAACAATGGGAAAGCTTTATAACTTAAAGACCTTTCCCCTGGGGCTCTGGGAGGGGGTCATGTTATATCCAAGGGCATAGTTATTGGTCCTTTCAACTATGATGAGCGAAATGGCTATCTAAAAATTTTAATCGGACAATTTTTGGAAAAAAGAGGGGGGGAGGGGGCCTAGTTGCCCTCCAGTTTTTTGGTCACTTAAAAAGGGCACTGGAAATTTTAATTTTGGTTTGAATGAGCCCTCTCACAATATTCTAGGACAACTGGGTCAATATGAGCACCCCTGGAAAAAAAAACAAATAAACACGCATCCATGATCTTTCTTCCGGCGAAAAATACAAAATTCCAAATTTTTGCAGATAGAAGCTTTAAACCTCTACAATAGGAATCTCTAATGCGCTGAATCTCATAGTGTGATTCTCGTAAAGATTCTATGACTTTTAGGGGTGTTTCCCTCTTTTCCTAAAATAAGGCAAATTTTCTCAGGTTCGTATTTTTTAATGCCAAAACATTGCTGTTACTCTTTGAAAAATAGGAATAACCCATAACCCTTTGGAAAAAATAATTACTAAAACTACAATGCACTACCATATTAAATAAGTAAAAAAACATTCAGTACAGAATTTCGAAAAAAACATGAAATAAACTTGTTATATCTACTAAGTTCCAAACATTAAAATATTACATATCCATCTATGAAAAATCTGACGTTTAGCGAAAAACTTCTTTTTCCTTATAACCGGAATCTTTCCAACCAATAAAGTTAATATAATATGCTGGAGTTTACTTTTCAAAGAGCACTGGAGGAGAATCTATTTTGAAGATTTGAACATACAATATTACAAGTTCGGTAAAACTAAAGCTGGTTCTGCGGTAGCCGGGTTAATTAAAAAAAAAAAAACTTTCCGAAAAAGAATTTTTTCAAAGAAAAGTAAAGGCCATTTTAAACTTAAGATCAGCAGACACACATACCTGTTAAAATTCAAACTCAAAACAAGCAGAAATTACTAATAAAGAATAAAAGAAAACCCAAAACGAACAGAAATTAGATAAACAATCATAGCAAAAAAACATACAACAAGTAATGATATAAACGAATAAGTAAATCTTAAAGCGAGTAATGCTTGAATTGAATATACAAATCAATCTTAAAACGAAAAACACAAAAAGAGTTTAGGTATCGTCTCCTTCTCTCACTGCAAAAGTCTAAAACCTACTGTGTCAGTAGAAAAAGGAGTGCCAGTCCGTCCGGGAGTGAAATGCCATTTGAATCCGACCTGGTGTTACATCAGAGCAGATTTCTGGGAATTTCAGAGGATGGTCGACTTCCGACTGGGAGTGACGTCACAGCAGACCAGACTCCCTGTTATGACACAATTTCACTTTGTGAACATTCCTTGATAGCTTTATCATTCCTTTATCATTAATTACCAGACAGGATGATGTGTAATTTATACAGACATGAATTACGTTGAACTTATAGAGCTTCGATTGTGTAAGAATTCATGACAGAAAAATCAAAAGACTTCACGGGAATTTAAATGCATCTATGCAGAGTTGCCAGAACAAAGGAAACTTCAGAGATTAATTGGCATTTTAGGGGATTATTTGGGGTGAAACAGATTGAGACATGTGACTTGACCTAGCTTCACTTCTCGGCTGCGCTCGCTGTAATAGACAAGTACAAAATATAGGATTTGTGAGATGGTTATGGATTTGAACCATCAAGGACCGCAACCACCAATGGCCTTAGCCACCAAGGACCTCAACCTCCAAGGTCCCCTCTCCCCAACCTCCAAGGAGCCCCCTCCTTCCAACTTTTTGGGCCTATCCCCCCATTTTTTTATAATTTTTTGAAGTTTATTTTTTTAACATGATAATTTCATTCCTGCTTTTTCTTACATGTTTTAGAATGAAGAAGTACAAAATATGATATTAGTGAGATGGTTGTGGATTTGAACCATCATGGACTGCAACCACCAATGACCCTAGCAACCAAGGACCTCAACCTCCAAGCGGCCCCCTCCCTCCAACTTTTTGGGTCCATCTCCCCATTTTTTATACTTTTTTATGTTTATTTTTTTAACACGGTAATTCTATTTCAACTTTTATTAAAAGTCTTATAATGAACAAGTACACAATATTGAATTAGTGAGATGGTTATGGATTTGAACCATCAAGGACCGCAACCACAAAAGACACTAGCCACCAAGGACCTCAGCCTCCAAGGTCCCCTCTACCCACCCTCCCTCCAACTTTTTGAGTCCATCCCCCCATTTCTTATGCTTTTTTAAGTTTTTTTTTAACATTATAATTTTATTTCAACTTTTTCTACATGTCTTATAATGACATAAAACATACTTAGAGCATAAAAAATTCCCATTTATGCTAGATTTCTTAACGTTTGTAGATGTGTGTTGTCTGAAACCTATGATTTGGGGTGCTTGGTATACTATTTCGCACTTTTCTGACCTAGGTTTCTTAGCCCTTCATAGGTGTGGTTTGTCTGAAATTTATGATTTGGGATGTTTGCTTTACTATTTTGGACTTTTCTTAGCTAGGTTTCTTAACCTTTCGTAGGTTTGTGTTGCATAAAACTTATGATTTGGAATGTCTAGTGTGCTATTTTGGACTTTTCTGAGCTAGATTTCCTAGCCTTTCGTCGGTGTATGTTGTCTGAAACCTATGATTTGAGATGCTTGGTTTACTATTTCGCAGTTTTCTGAGCTAGGTTTCATAGCCTTTCATAGGTGTATGTTGTATGAAACCCAATGATTAACTTTAATATTTTTTTTGGAGGTGGGGGATGATCCAAAGCCTCATCGGGTACATTTTTGCATATTTTTTTTTAATAAAGTTATGCTTTAGTTTTCAGAAATATGAACATCTCAGTTTAAATACATCTGATTATATTAATAACATTTGATTTTCTTTATAAAGTTGGGTTTTAGTTTCAAGAAATACGAAAATCCACGTTTAAAATACATATGATTTTATTAATAATATTTGATATTTCAATAAAGTTGGGTTTTAGTTTTCGGAAATAAGAACACCCAAGTTTAAAATACATTTGATTTTATTAATAATATTTGTTTTTTTAATAAAGTTGGGTTTTAGTTTTCAGAAATAAGAACGTCAACGTTTAAAATACATCTGTTTTTATTAATAATATTTTATTTTCTGATAAAGCTGGGTTTTAATTTTCAGAAATACAAACATCAGCGTTTAAAATACATCATTTATTAATAATATTTGATTTGGTTTTAATAAAGTTAGGTTTTAGTTTTCAGAAATATGAACAACCACGTTTAAAATACATCTGATTTTATTAATAATACTTGATTTTTTTAAAATAAAGTTGGGTTTTAGTTTTCAGAAATATGAACACCCACGTTTAAAATACATGTGATTTTTTTAATAATATCTTATTTTTTAATAAGGTTGGGTACTAGTTTTCGGAAATAAGAACACTCACATTTAAAATTCTTGTGATTTTATTATTACTGTTTGATTTTTTAATAAAGTTGGGTTTTAGCTTTCAGAAATATGAACAACCACGTTTAAAATACATGTGATTTTACTAATAATACTTGATTTTTTTAAAATAAAGTTGGGTTTTAGTTTTCAGAAATATGAACACCCACGTTTAAAATACATGTGATTTTTTTAATAATATTTGATTTTTTTTAATAAAGTTGGGTACTAGTTTTCGGAAATAAGAACACTCACATTTAAAATTCTTGTGATTTTATTATTACTGTTTGATTTTTTAATAAAGTTGGGTTTTAGCTTTCAGAAATAAGAACATATACGTTTAAAATACATATGATCTATTAATAATATTTCATTTTTTTAATAAAGTTGGGTTTTAGTTTCTAATGTTTTCAAAATAAAAGGGTTCCTCTTTTTATTTCTGAATTTTCCCAAGAAAAAAGTTACAGATCGATTATAATTTTTTCCGATGAAAATAAAAATGTTCCTTTTCAGTTCTGATTTTTGTCAAAGAGGTGAAAATCAAATTAAAGTTCTGTTCTAAATTTCTCGTAAAAGATAGAAAATAGTTATACTTTGATTGTGAATATTCGCTATGAAGATAAAGAGTTCCACTTTAATTTTAAGATTTTTTAAAGAAAAGAAAAGAGTTACAGTTCAATTCTAATTTTTCCAAAGAAAATAAAAAAGGTTCTACTTCAGTTCTTAATTTTCTCAAAGACATAAAAAATTTAAAGTTCTGTTCTAAATTTTTCCATAGAAGATAGAAAAAAGTTGTACTTTGATTGTGAATATTCACCATGAAGATAAAAATTTCCACAACAGAACTTTAAATTTTTTCACCTCTTTGAGAAAAATCGGAACTGAAGTGGAACATTTTTTTTTCATTGGAAAAAATTAGAACTGATCTGTAACTTTTTTTTTGAGAAAATTCAGAAATGAAAAGAGGAACCCTTTTATTTTTGAAAAAAAATAGAATTGATCCGTAACTTTTTTCACTGTGAAATTTTCAGAAGAGAACTTGTACTTTTCTTTCCTTCATTGAGAAAACTCAGATTTAAAGTGGAACTTTTTATCTTGATCGAGAATATTCACAATCAAAGTATGACTTTTTTCTATTTTCAACAGAAAAATTTAGAACAGAACTTAAAATTTTTTCACCTCTGAGAAAAATCAGAACTGAAGTAGAAGATTTTTTTTATTTTCTTTGGAGAAAATTAGAATTGAAATGTAACTTTTTTCTTTTCATTGAGAAATTTTCAAAAGAGAACTTGAAATTTTCTTCATTTCTTTGAGAAAATTCTGAATTAAAGTGGAACTCTTTATCTTCATGAGGAATATTTTCAATCAAACTATAACTTTTTTCTATCTTTTTTGAGAAATTTAGAACAGAACTTTAAATTTTTTTCACCTTTTTAAGAAAAATCAGAACTGAAGTGGAACTGAAGAATAGAAAAAATTAGAATTGATCTGTAACTTATTTTTTTCTTTGAGAAAATTCAGAAGAGAACTTGAACTTTTCTTCACTTTATTGAGAAAACTCAGAATTAAAGTGGAATTTTTATCTTCAGAAGAAAACTTCAACTTTTCTTCACTTCTTTGAGAAAAACTCAGAATTAAAGCGGAACTCCTTATCTTCATGGTGAATATTCACAATCATAGTATAACTTTTTTCTTTTTTTTTTCTTTAACAAAAATTCAGAAGAGAACTTGAACTTTTCTTCACTTTATTGAGAAAACTCAGAATTAAAGTGGAACTTTTTATCTTCAGAAGAGAACTTGAACTTTTTTTCACTTCTCTTGAGAAAACTCAGAATTAAAGTGGAACTCTTAATCTTCATGGCGAATATTCAAAATCATATTATAACTTTTTTCTATCTTTAATAAGAAATTTACAACAGAACTTTAATTTTTTTTTTCACCTCTCTGAGAAAAATCTGAACTTAAGTGGAAACTTTTTATTTTCTTTGGAAAAAAATTGAATTGATCTGCAACTTTTTTCTTTTCATTGAAAAAATTCAGAAGAGAGCTTGAACATTTCTTCACTTCGTTGAGAAAACTTAAAATTAAAATGGAACTTTTTATCTTCATGGCGAATATTCACAGTCAAAGTATAACTTTTTTCTATCTTCTATGAGAAAATTTAGAACAGAACTTTAAATTTTTTATGTCTTTGAGAAACTTAAGAACTGAAGTTGAACCTTTTTTATTTTCTTTGGAAAAAAATTAAATTGAACTGTAACTTTTTCTTTTCTTTGAGAAATTTTAGAATTAAAGTAGAACTCTTTATCTTCATGGCGAATATTCGCAATCAAAGTATAACTTTTTTCTATCTTTTACGAGAAATTTAGAACAGAACTTTAAATTTTTTTCGCCTCTTTGAGAAAAATCAGAACTGAAGTGAAACATTTTGATTGTCATCGGACAAAATTAGAATTGATCAGTAACTTTTTTTTGAGAAAATTCAGAAATGAAAAGAGGAACCCTTTTATTGGGAAAAAAATAGAAACTAAAACCCAAATTTATTAAAAAATCAAATAATATTCATAAAATCACATGTAATTTAAACATGTGTGTTCTTGTTTCTGAAAACTAAAACCCAACTTTATTAAAAAATCAAATAATATTAATAAAATCACATGTAATTTAAACACGGATGTTCTTATTTCCGAAAACTAAAACCCAAATTTATAAAAAAAATCAAATGTTATTAATAAAATCACATGTATTTTATAAATGTGGGTGTTCATATTTCTGAAAGCTAAAACCCAACTCTATTAAAAACAATCAAAGATTATTAATAAAATCACAAGTATTTTAAACGTGGTTGTTCATATTTCTGAAAACTAAAACCCAACTTTATTTTAAAAAATCAAATATAATTAATAAAATCAGATGCATTTTAAACGGTGATGTTTGTATTTCTGAAAATTAAAACCCAACGTTATTTAAAAAATCAAATATTATTAATGAAATCAGATGTATTTTAAACATGGTTGTTCTTATTTCTGAAAACTAAAACCCAACTTTATTAAAAAATCAAATAATATTAATAAAATCACATGTAATTTAAACACGGGTATTCTTATTTCCGAAAACTAAAGCCCAAATTTATAAAAAAAATCAAATGTTATTAATAAAATCACATGTAGTTTATAAACGTGGGTGTTCATATTTCTGAAAACTAAAACCCAACTCTATTAAAAAAAACAAGTATTATTAATAAAATCACAAGTATTTTAAACGTGGTTGTTCATATTTCTGAAAACTAAAACCCAACTTTATTAAAAAAAATCAAATATAATTAATAAAATCAGATGCATTTTAAACGGTGATGTTTGTATTTCTGAAAATTAAAACCCAACGTTAGTTAAAAAAAATCAAATATTTTTAATGAAATCAGGTGTATTTTAAACATGGTTTTTCTTATTTCTGAAAACTAAAACCCAGATTTATTAGAAAATCAAATATTATTATCAAAACTAGATATATTTTAAACGTGGATGTTCTTATTTCTGAAAACTAAAACCCAACTTTATTCAAAAAAAATATTATTAATAAAAAAACATGTATTTTAAACGTGGGTATTCTTATTTCCGAAAACTAAAACCCAACTTTATTTTAAAATATCAAATATTATTAATAAAATCATATGTATTTTAAACGTGGATGTTCGTATTTCTTGAAACTAAAACCCAATTTTATAAAAAAATCAAATGTTATTAATAAAATCAGATGTATTTTAAACTGAGATGTTCATATTTCTGAAAACTAAAATCCAAGTTTTTTAAAAAAAATATGTAACATGTACCCAATGAGGCTTTGGATTATCACCCACCTCCCAAAAAAAATAAAGTTAATCATTAGGTTTTATACAACATACACATATGAAAGGCTATGAAACCTAGCTCAGAAAAGTGTAAAATAGTAAACCAAGCATCCCAAAACATAGGTTTCAGAAAACATACACCGAAGAAAGGCTAGGAAATCTAGCTCAGAAAAGTCCAAAATAGCACACTAGACATTCCAAATCATAAGTTTTATGCAACACACACCTACAAAAGTTTAAGAAACCTAGCTAAGAAAAGTCCAAAATAGTAAAGCAAACATCCCAAATCATAGATTTCAGACAAACCACATCTATGACAGGCTAAGAAACCTAGGTCAGAAAAGTGCGAAATAGTATACCAAGCACCCCAAATCATAGGTTTCAGACAACACATATCTACAAACGTTAAGAAATCTAGCTTAAATGTGAATTTTTTATGCTTTAAGTATGTTTTATGTCATTATAAGACATGTAGAAAAAGTTGAAATAAAATTATAATGTTAAAAAAAAATAAACTTAAAAAAGTATAAAAAATGGGGGGATAGGCCCAAAAAGTTGGAGGGAGGGGGCCCCTTGGAGGTTGGGGAGAGGGGACCTTTGAGGCTGAGGTCCTTGGTGGCTAGGGTCATTGGTGGTTGCGGTCCTCGATGGTTCAAATCCATAACCATCTCACTAATTCAATATTGTGTACTTGTTCATTTTAAGACTTATAAAAAAAGTTGAAATAGAATTACCATGTTAAAAAAATAAACTTAAAAAAAATATAAAAAATGGGGGGATAGGCCCAACATGTTGGAGGGAGAGGGCCCCTTGGAGTTTGGGGAGAGGGGGCCTTGGAGGTTGAGGTCCTTGGTGGCTAAGGTCATTGGTGGCTAAGGTCATTGGTGGTTGCAGTCCATGATGGTTCAAATCCACAACCATCTCACTAATATCATATTTTGTACTTCTTCATTCTAAGACATGTAAAAAAAAGTAGAAATAGAATTATCATGTTAAAAAAATAAACTTCAAAGAAGTATAACAAAAATGGGGGGATAGGCCCAAAAAGTTGGAGGGAGGGGCCCCTTTGAGGAAGGGGAGAGGGGACCTTGGAGGTTAAGGTCCTTGGTGGCTAGGGTCATTGGTGGTTGCGGTCCTTGATGGTTCAAATCCATAACCATCTCACTAATCCCATATTGTGTACTTGTTCATTCTAAGACATGTAAAAAAAGTTGAAATAGAATTATCAAGTTAAAAAAAATAAACTTCAAAAAAGTATAAAAATAGGAGATGGGCCCAAAAAGTTGTAGGGAGGGGGTCCCTCAGAGGTTGGGGAGAGAGGGACTTGGAGGTTGAGGTTCCTGGTGGCTAGGGTCATTAGTGGTTGCGGTCCTTGATGGTTCAGATCCATAACCATCTCACTAATCCCATATTGTGTACTTGTTCATTCTAAGACATGCAAAAAAAAGCAGGAATAAAATTAAAATGTTCAGAAATAAACTTCAAAAAAGTATAAAAAAATGGGGGGATGGGTCGTAAAATTTGGAGGGAGGGGGCCTCTTGGAGGTTCGGGAGAGGGGCCTTGGAAGTTGAGGTCCTTGATGGCTAGGGTCATTGGTGGTTGCGGTCCTTGTTCATATCCATAACCATCTCACTAATCCCATATTGTGTACTTGTTCATTCTAAGACATGTAAAAAAAGTTGAAGTAGAATTATCATGTTAAAAAAATAAACTTCAAAAAAGTATAAAAAAATTGGGGGATGGGCCCAAAAATTTGGAGGGAGGGGGTCCGTTGGAGGTTGGGGAGAGGGGACCTTGGAGATTGAGGTCCATGGTGGCTAGGGCCATTGGTGGTTGCGGTCCTTGATGGTTTCAAATCCATAACCATCTCACTAATCCTAAATTGTGTACTTGTCTATTATAGCGAGCACAGCCGAGAAGTAAAGCTAGGTCAAGTCACATGTCTCAATCTGTTTCACCCCAAATAATCCCCTAAAATGTCAATTAATCTCCGACGTTTCCTTTGTTCTGGCAACTGTGCATAGATGCATTTAAATTCCCGTGAAGCCTTTTGATTTTTCTTTCATGAATTCTTACACAACTGAAGCTCTATAAGTTCAACGTAATTCATGTCGGTATCAATTACGCATCATCCTGTCTGGTAATTAATGATAATATGTTATCAAGAAATGTTCAGGAGGTGAAATTGTGTCATAACGGGGAGTCTGGTCTGCTGTGATGTCACTCCCGGTCGGATATCAACCACCCTCTGAAGTTCCCTGAAATCTGCTCTGATGTAACACCATGTCGGATTCAAAGGGCATTGAACTCCCGGTCGGACTGGCACTCCTTCTTCTACTTGTGTCATTGACGATTCACTGAAAACGAATTTTATTACAAATATTCTCTTTTGTACTTAATATTGAAAATAAACATCAAAATTACGGTAAAATTTTGAAGTGATGAGCTTTCAGCAATTAATATCATTATACATCAAATATTAAGTTTAATTTATTAGTTCTTTCTGAAATTGTTCAAGACGAATATAGTTTCACTACAAAGAAGACTTTGGATGCTGCCCCCTTCCTTAACGGTAAAAACCTAAAGGCTACTGAGTCATTAGCGCTTCACTGAAAACGTATTATATTACAAATATTTCCTTTTCCATTTCTTACAGCATTGAAAATGAAAGTAAAACTGCAGTAATATGAAATCTTGAACTGGTGGATTTTTCAACAATTAATATCATTATAGATCAAATATTCAATTTGATTTTGTTTATACTTTCCAAGATTGTTCAAGGCACACATAGTTTTCAGTAAAGCGCAATGACGCAGTAGGTTTTATACTTTTGCAGTGAGTTAAGGAGGCGATGCCTAATCTCTTGTTTGTAGTTATTTTTGTTCGTTTCAAGCCTGATTTACATGTTCAATTTAAATTTCATTCGTTCTAAGATTTATTTATTCTTTTACATTAGTATCTATTGAATGTTTGTTTGCATTGATTGTTTATTTAATTTCTATTCGTGATGGGTTTCATTTATACTTCAATTGTAAAATAATATTTTGTTTTAAGCTTTATTTGCATATTCAATTTAAGAATTGCTCACTTTAATATTTATTTATTAATTCATATTATTACTTGTTGTGTGTTTTTTTGCTATGATTGTCTATTTAATTTCTGTTCGTTTTGGTTTTCATTTATTCTTTAATAGTAATTAAATAAAAAAAACATGGTTTTTTAACTGAAAGTAAGGAACAACTTTAAAACTTAAAACGAACAGAAATTATTCCGTATATGAAAGGGGCTCTCCCCTCCTCAACGCCTCGCTCTTTACGCTAAAGTTTTTTTATTGTTTAAAAAAAAAGTTGTGAGAAAGTCAAACTTTAGCGTAAAGAGCGATGCGTTGAGGAGGGGACAGCCCCTTTCATATACGGAATAATTTCTGTTCGTCTTAAGTTTTAAAGTCGTTCCTTACTTTCAGTTTAAAAAACTTGTTTTTTTATTTAATTTTTTAACGTTTTAAAATTAATACAGGTTTTGATTTTAGCTCACCGTACATGAATAATTAAAACAAAATTTGCATATCAATTTTACTTTTATTTGGTTAAATGGCTTTCTCGAAACTTGTTTAATTTTTTTACGAACGTTTTTATTAGTAATAAATATACGTAACTTACGTAACGAACTTCTATATTCATATATTTTTAATACGTATATTAGGGGGGCTCGCCCCCTAGTCAATACCTCGCTCTTTAAGCTAAAGTTCAAATTTTGTTCCAATTCTTTAAAAATGACCCCTTAATCACAAAGGCCGTTATTTAGAATAAATAGCTCTTATGAAAGTACTGAAAAATCTTTGGCTTAAAGAGCGAGGTGAACTCACTCAGAGGGTGAACCGAATCATACACGTAATATTTTCTGTTCGTTTTAAGTTTTGATGTTACTCCTTATTTTCAGTTGGAAAACTTGTTTTTTTATATTTAATTTCTGATCTTTTTTTAAATAATGCTGGGAAATCCGGCGCCCCCTTCATAACAATGTCCCTTCCCCCATAAAAACTTCTTTCATGAAAGATCTTCCCAAATAACCCCCGACCCACCCACCCTTCTACTAACAGAAAAAGTCTCCACTGAAAACGTCTGTATACTTCCTAATAACCAATACTATATGTTAACATTGGGTAAAGTTCATATTTTTCAGCCCTCCCCCCGGGACTTCGGGGGATTAAGTCATCCTAAAGGACATATTTATCATATTTTCAACCATGCTGAACAAAATGGCTATCTCAAAATTTTGATCAGGTGACTTTGGGGGAGAAATGAGCGTGGGAGGGGGCCTAGTTGTCCTCCATTTTTTTGTCAGTTAAAAAGGGCACTAGAACTTTTAATTTAAGTTCCAATGAGTCCTCCAATGATATTCTAGGACCACTGGGTTGATACGATCACCCCTGGGAAAAAAAAATAAATAAACACGCATCCGTGATCTTTCTTCTGGCAAAAAATGCAAAATTCCACATTTTTGTAGATAGGAGCTTGAAACGTCTAAAGTAGGGTTCTCTCATACGTTGAATATGATGGTGTGATTTTCATTAAGATTATATAACTTTTAGGGGGTCTTTCCCCTTTTTTCGAAAATCAGCCAAATTTTCTCAGGCGCGTAACTTTTGATGTGTAGAACAAAACTTGATGAAAGTTATATCTTTGAATTCAGCATTGAAAGCTGATTCTTTTGATGTATCTATTGGTATCAAAAACCCGTTTTCCAGAGTTTCGGTTACCATTGAGCCGGGTCGCTCCTTACTTACAGTTCGTTACCACGAACTGTTTGATTTCTGGTCGTTTTAAGTTTGAATTTTAACAGGTATTTTTAACAGGCTGAAAAACTTCTTTTTTCTTTGAAAAACTTCTTTTTCGGAAAGTTTTTTTTAATTAATTTTTGTTCGTTTTTGATTGCAAAAAGTTTCAAGTTTTTAAAATTTCCTTAATTCAAAATCGAACTTTTTTTTCAAAATCAAATATTCATCAAAGTACCAAAACCAGTACCAAAGTAAAAATATCAAATTAAAAAATGGGTTTGTGTCAACCTCGGAGTTTTTATTACCTGAGGTTTGAACTATTTTTAACAAAATGGCTATTTCAAAATTTTATCGGATGGGTTTTGGGAAAAAAAGGGTGTGCGGGGGGGGGCTAATTGCCATTCGATCTATTTTGAATCTTTAAAATTCAACTAGAACTTTCCATTTTCAGTCAAATGAGCCCTCTCTGAACTTTAAATGAGCATCCCTTCTATAAGAACCATATAGCCCCCCAGGGCATAACTTACAACGCCTATCCCCAGGCCCTGGGGGAGTTGTCGAACCCAGAGTTGTAATACCTGATGTTTGAACTATTTTTAACAAAATTGTCATCTCAAAATTTTTATCTGATGGGTTTGGGGAAGAAAAAGGCGTGGAGGGGAGAGGGGCTAGTCGCCATTCGATCTCTTTTGACTCTTAAAAAGTTAACTAAAAACTTTGTTTGCAATAAAATGAGCCCTCTCTGAAGTTTATATGGGCATCCCTTCCATAACAACCATACATGCCCCCAGGGCATAGCTTGCAAAGCTTGACCCCGGGCCCTGGGGGGTTTTGTCGACACCGGAATTTTGTTACATAATCTTTGAACTATTTTCAACAAAATGGCTATCTCAAAATTTATATCGGATACATTTGGGAAAAAAAGGGCTTGGGGAGGGGCTAGTTGCCCTCCGATCTCTTTTGACTCTTAAAAGGTTAACTAGAGCTTTCAATTTCCAATCAAATGAGCCCTCTTTGAAGTTTATACGAACATCCTTTCCGTAAAAACCATATATGTCCCCAGGGCATAACTTACAACGCCTACCCACAGGCCCTCGGGGGAGGGGGAGGGTGTCAACACCGGAGTTTTTGTTATATGATCTTTGAACTATTTTTAACAAAATTGCTATCTTAAAATTTTTATCGGATACATTTGGGAAAATAGTTGTGGAGGGGGGCTGGTTACCCTTTGGTCTCTTGACTCTTAAGAAGTGAACTAAAACTTTCAATTTCAAATAAAATGAGCCCTCTATGAACTTTATACAAGCATTCCTTCCATAATACCCATATATGCCCCCAGGGCATAACTTACAATACCTGCCGCCGGGCCCTGGGGGGGTGTCGATATCGGAGTTTTGTTATATAATCTTTGAACTATTTTTAACAAAATGGTTTTCTCGAAATTTTTATAGGATGCATTTGGGAAAAAAGGACGTGGGGGGGCTAGATGCCCTCCGATCACTTTTGACTCTTAAAAAGGGCACCAGAACTCTCGATTTCCAAACGAATGAGCCCTTTCCGAAGTTTATGCGACGAACCCTTCCATAGGAAGTACCTCTGGGAAAAAAATAATAATAAATAATAATATAACATTAGAGCCGTATGGCCTTTACTGTAGGCAACACCATAGCGTTGCCTCTGCTTAAGTAAAAAAAAAAAAAAAAATTTCAACTGCAAGTAAGGAGCAACATTAAAACTTAAAACGAACAGAAATTATTACGTATATGAGGGGGTTCGTCCCCTCGTCAATACCTCGCTCTTTACGCTAAAGTTCGAATTTTGTTTCAATTCTTTAACAATAACCCCTGCATCACAAAGATTTTAATTAAAATAAATAGCTGTTTTGAAAGTACTAAAAATACTTTAACGTACAGAGCGAGGTATTTACGATGGTGCAAACCCCCTCATATACGAAATAATTTCTGTTCGTTTTAAGTTTTAATGTTGCTCCTTGCTTTCGGTAGAAAAAAAACTGTTTTATTTAATTTCTGATCTTTTTTAAATAATGCTGGGAAATCTGGCGCCCCCTTCATGGAAAGTTCCCTTCCCCCATGAAAAAATCCCCCATGGAAAGATCCTCCCATGTAACTGTCTCCCCCGACCCCCGCCCCCCCCCCACAGGAAAAAACTCCCCTTGAACACGTCTATATACTTTCAAATAACCAATACTATATTTAAACAATGGACAAAGTTCACAACTTCCAGCCCTTTCCCCGGGGAACGTGGGGGATTAAGTCATCCTCAAAGACATAGTTATCAGACTTTTCGACTATGCTGAACAAAATGGCTTTCTCAAAATTTGATCGGGTGACTTTGAGAAACAAGTGAGCGTGGGAGGGGGCCTAGTTGCCCTCAATTTTTTTTCACTTAAAAAGTGCACTAGGACTTTTAATTTCCATTCGAATGAGCCATCTCGCAATATTTTAAGACCACTGGTTCGATACGATCACCTCTGGGAATAAAAAAAATAAACAAGCATCCGTGATCTTTCTTCTGGCAAAAAATACAAAATTCCACATTTTTGCAGATAGGAGCTTGGAACCTCTACAATGGGATCCTCTGATAAGCTGAATCTGATGCAGTGATTAAGATTCTATGACTTTTAGGGGGTGTTTCCCCTTTTTTCGAAAATAAGGCAAATATTCTCAGAATCGTAACTTTTGATGGGTAAGACTAAACTTGATGAAACTTATATATTTGAAATCAACATAAAAATCCAATTCTTTTAATGCATCTATTTGTATCAAAATCCGTTTTTTAGAGTTTCGGTTACTATTGAGCCGAGCCGCTCCTTACTTACAGTTCGTTACCACCAACTGTTTGGTATAAAGTCAGGACAGCAGATTGCTATTTAGATACCCGAGAAATTCAAAGGTATCTAAAAATACTGATTCTGATGACTAATTTTGGCACTCAGGAACATCAACGAAGCGACGCTGGGTAATTCTAATGCCTCCGTGTATACAAAGTACCAGTCGGAACATCACTTGCTAAAACCGTACACAGGTGTACACAGGAGGGGAGGGGCTTTTCCCCCGAAATCCCAAATTTTCCCGAATGTCCGGGCATTTTTTATTCAAATCGTTAGATACTTATTTTATTGTTGACTTCCCCCCCCCCCTGTGCGCGCGCTTGCAATATATCCTCTAAATTACATCAGTAGAAAGGAAACACAAATCCTCAAAGACAGCTGCTTCATCATTCGTAGGGGTCTGTAGTTGAATAAGAAATCATCAAAAAACTAATTCCCACTAAAACCTTTACTGCTTAAGTATTTATTGAGTGAGCGTGAATATCAAGCAGATGGATAACCTACAAGTGTTACCAGATGGTAATTAACTATGTGGTGAAGTTATTATTATACGGTTGATTACCCATCTAGGACTATTTCTATTGTTCTTAGTTTAGAATTGTGAAAATAGGATTTTCTATATTGGAATTAAATATGTGGGGGATATTAGAACCCCTACGGAGCTCTTTACTTTTATGTCTGATTGCCTGACGGATTGGCCGCTATTAAGTACAGCGTAAGATGAGATAAACTCTAAATGAATTCCAAGCTTCTTTTCTGAACGCTATGGCAAGCAGTGTTGCTTTGCGCTGCATCAATGAATAATTATTCATTCATGCTAATTATAACAACACTTGTTTTACTAACAATTGTTAATAACATGAGTGTTAATAACATTGACGTTAGTGACAATGAACTTAGTTATAATTAAGTTCATTATACATGTTGCAGTAAGCGGAAAATTCTGAAAATGCAGAAAAAGTGGGAAGCCGCTTTTTCTTGAAATATGTATTTAAGTATTGCCCTTATTGAATTTAAGTAAGAATTACCGTATTGAAGGTTTCTTTCAAAAATATAAATCAAACAATCCGTAGTGACGAACTTTAAGTAAGGAGCGACTCAGTGAAATAGTAACCGAAACTCTAAAAAACTGAATTTTGATAACAATAAATACATCAAAAAAAATTTCTTTTTATGCGGATTTAAAATATATAAGACTCAATAAATTTAATTTTACCAATCAAAAGCCAAGAGCCTGAGACAATTTGCTTTTTTTCAAAAAATGGGGGGAAACATTCTCCAAAAGTAAAGGAATTGAAAATTGCACCCTCAGATTCAGCGTATCGGATAATTCCCCTATAGAGTTTTCAAGCTCATATCTTTAAAAATGTGAAATGTCGTATTTTTGGCCAGGAGAAAGATCACGGATCCGTGTTTTTTTTTTCTTTCCAGGGGTTATTATATCGACCCTATGGTCCTACAAAATTGGGAGGGGGCTCATTTTTAGTGAAAGTCGAAAGTTCTAGTGCCTTTTTAAGTGACCAAAAATTGGAGGGCTACTTGCCCCCTCTCACGCCCTTTTTCCCCGACGTCACCCGATCAAAACTTAGTTGAAAGGTTATTATAGTTGAAAGGTTCAATTACTACGTTGATTGACTGAAACACAG
>CM051261.1:30157147-30197147 GCA_027921565.1 Artemia sinica | reverse complement strand
CATGTTCTAAAATTTGTCTTATATTTTATCATGGAGTGACAACAATTGTGATGAATATAACAAAAAAAATAGCAAAATTTCTTGATATGCTGGCCTCAAGCAGATTTGTTTTTTCGTAAAGAGCTGTTAGCTGTAGCAGCCAGGCTACCTTCATTTTAATATTCGCTTGACAGACATTATTACCAATGCTTTTCCCGGGAAAAGAAATAATTCCACTTGTTACTGATAAAATCAAAAGGAGCCAAAGGCATTATTTGGGGAAGTGCACCCCCAAAGGCTATTTGGGGGTGCACTACGAGAATGGATAAAGGTCCTCTATCCCATAGAGTCTGGTGTTAAATCCCTCCTGGTATTAAAACACGTGGACGACAGAGAGTGACGCTAAGCAGTTATGTCTAGAAATCTGCTGCAATGGCGCCAATTGGTAAGGGTAAAATCTGTCCCCTTGACTCCCCCCATATTTTAAAAAATTACTTATTTGGTGTTTTCATTGAAAAAATACCCTGTTTTCATATTTTCACTGGAAATAACCTATTTTGTTATTTTATTGAAAAAAAATCGCCCCTCCCCTTATGTGAGAAACTATCTTGCCTCTCCCTGCTTCAAAGAAAATATGAATTGTTGCCATTGGAATGCTGCGCTTTCCGGATTATCGCTTTATTATTTTTTGTTTTTGTCCTAAGCGCTGACTGGCGCTGAACACGATTGTAACCTTATGCACCAGCCAGCATGAGAAGGCCTAAGTCTATGTAAGGTATATCTTTCGAAAATAAACATATTTTATGCATCTATAATTTATTAAAATTGAGAAGAAAACTGGGTTTAACAAAGGTATAAGCGCCAAACTAAACAATTCTAACATATTAAACTAACAAACTTCTAGCAATACAGTGTAAAAGATATATAACAATAAGAGAACTATTTCTAACCACTACTCTATATTGCTCATGAGAGTCTTGCATATAGCAGAAGTGCCTTTTTATTGCGACTCGTTTCTACACATATTATTGCTTATCGAATACCCAGCGAAAATTGACCCAAAACCGTATATTTAACAGGATAGCGTTTTAATCGTTACAATACTGTTTTTGTCATATATGACACTGGTTTCATCACTAACCGGGTTTGCTTTGTTAAAAAAAAAACGGATTTTGGCAACCGTAAGAGAATAAGTAAGCTGATTTTGCTTCATTTTCTATTTCTTCTTTTTTCTTGTACATTTAGAATGTTTGAAGTTTGAACATAGGTATTTGAAATGAATTCAAAAGATTTCTTAAGTTAACAATTTTCCCAGAAAAAGTATTGAATATTTGAAAAAAGGCATTGTAAAATATACGGTTTCCAATACAATTACTATTCACAAATTTTTCAAAGCACTTAATACAATAAGGTTAAATTCAAATTACAACAAATTTCCAAGTAGCTTGATTAATAATGACGCATGAATGAAGAACACTACGGAAACATTTTGGTGAATTAGCCAAAACTGCATGAACTATTTATTGAATAAGCAAAACAACACTGCAGGGACGTTTTGTTGAATCAACCAAAATATATTTTTTCACATTATTTTCATGAGGGTAGAGGGTACTGAATGGAAAAAAATTATTCAGCTGTATTTTTTTAGAGTTAAAATCTTTTTAGAGTTAATTTGTTTAGAAATAAAATCACTGGTGCATCTAAAAAGAGGTTTTTATGTTAGAGGTTGCTCTATAGTTTGAAAGATTTGAACCCACTGAGGAAAAATCATAACTAAGGAGAATCGAAACTTTTAAGCGTGTAGTTTTCCCAACTTCAACCTCCCCACCACAGTTGCAGTGCTTATGAAAAAGTTGTTATTCTTTTTATATTTCATATAACTTGAACCGTCTTGTCTCAATTTGGTCATGTGCCAATTTACTGAAAGAGTGAGGGAGGACGATTTCCTGTGGTTGGGAAGTTATTTGTCAACAAATTAAAAAAATTCAAATTGTCAGAAAGCGGAAAAATAATGACATTTTAGGGGAGGGTTTCTTAGAGGGTTCTTACACCCACAGTGGTTCTTACACCCCTGTCTTGAGTACTATATTTAAAGTTTCAGAAATTGTTTAAAGATTTAGTTGAAATGCTTGTTTAGAGGTTGGGGTGGGGTGTTGTTATTGCACTGAAAAAATTTAGCGTGCAAAAAAATTCTAGATTTTACTGCTGTTGAAATCCTTGCAGTTTAAGTTAAATTCTTAGGCAAACCTCTAACAAGGTTCGAATCTTGATTCTGCAGTTGGTTTTCGAGTTGCCCGAGAAAAACATATTTCAAGCGTATTTAAAAGTAAAATTACGCTTGAGTGGAATTAGTTACCTCTATTTATGCATTGGTAAAACATACTATAAATTCTCACATTTTACAAGACTTTCCCTTCCTATTTTCTATGAATGGTGTTTTAACAGCGGTTTATAAAAGGACAATAAAATTAATTATGATAAATACATTTTTGATATGTAATTTTGAGGAATGTGACTAAATATCTAAATCACATGGACTAATTAATGAGATCAAAAAGAAAGCTTTACTGGAATAAAACTGAGATCGCTAATCCTAATTAATCATCACGCTATTTCAATAATAACGAATTATCTACAAAGTAAATCATCAATTACAAATAGTGAGAGTATGGTAACCATCACAGTTAAAACGCACTAATCAAAAAACAAAGTTATTAGCCATTTCCGAATAAAGGTTACCAGATGCAATTACGAGATTATATTATGGTTACGCTATACGCTCAACAAGGTAAAAGTACCTTGAAATTCCAAGATCATATTATAGTGATATTTTACGCTCAATGAGGTTAAGTCACAAATATCTATTGTTTTTTCTGTTGCCAAGTGATACGCTAGATTGAATGACTGGACGTGAACACAATTAACTGAACTGAAAACAACTACATATTTTTTTTTTTTTTTTTTTTTTTTTTTTTTTTTTTTTTTTTTTTTTTTTTTTTTTTTTTTATCAAAACACACAATCAAAGCACAATAAGATCATCAAATGAAGTTTGCTGAATGAGGCTGCTAGAATAAGTTATGGCAAATAATGATGCAGATAATTCACTTAACAAGGTAGATTTGCAAATGAAGCATATAGTGGTTTTTCTGACGTCTCCAACTGATAAAGTTGATTCAATGACTGGATGTGGTTAATCGAATCCAAAAATCTATACAATAATTTTCTGATTTTTTTTTTTTTTATTTCAGTTGGCAAAATAAACTTCAAGATTGAGCCTTAGCACAAAGCCCAAAAAAATTATTTGAAAATTTTTGCATTTGAAGAGTTTCTAAACAAGTGAGCGTGTCAGCCTCAAGGGGGAAATTTTTAATGGAATCATCCTAAATCCTCCATTTCTCGAAACAAACATTAAACGGAAATTAAAAAAATGTGTTTTTGATTTTAGTCAATAAAACATCCACGAAAACTTCAGGGTCTTGATTAATGGGTAGGGGTTTGTGGATGATTTCCAGTATTAAAAAAATAAAAAAGAAGCTAAAAAAGGGAAAAAAGAAAAAAAAAGCAATGTTTCAAGAGGGGAGGACTTTGCATTGCTTTAAGTCACACCATAGTTTTAAAAGTTTATATCTCGTTTATAAGATTTTTATATTGTTTTCCACCAGGGTAAGCCCCCGTAGCCTTCTAAATATATATATATATATATATATATATATATATATATATATATATATATAATATATATATATATATATATATATATATATATATATATATATATATATATATATATAATATATATATATATATATATATATATATATATATATATATATATATATATATATATATATATATATATATATATATATATATATATATATATATATATATATATATATATATATATATATATATATATATATATATATATATATATATATATATATATATATATATAATATATATATATATATATATATATATATATATATATATATATATATATATATATATATATTCAACTTTTAAATCGACGTGTAAGAGATTCGCAATCTAATTTTTTGTACGAGAAAAAACTGGCGTAGTAAAGTTGCACGGAGAGAGGAGGAGGTATGACTAAAAAAGGTGAATACATAATAAAATGCAATAATCGGTTTCTTCGGGGCCCTAGATCACATCCTACAGAACCCCGTCACTCCGTGCAACTGAAACCAGATTTCCTGGTTCAAATAAAAAAAAGGTATATGTGTACATTCAAGCTGGTGTACGTCTATTCACGGAAATTTAGGAGAGCAGTAATTCTTCAAAATCTATCCGGGGGGGAGGGGGTGGCGCGGAGAAAATTTTCCTGTCTTTTCGATTGTTTTTAATTAAAACATCCATAAAAAATGAAAAGGCATTTTTTTTTCAAAATCTGAGGCGAGCAAAAAAGATCTAGAAGGAAATTCCCCCACCCCCTTATCCCCACTCCTAAAAGTGCCACGCCTGTTTTAGCTATGTATGTAACTAACATAAGCGATCCCGAGGGCTAGTAAGTATATAAATTGAAATTTATTGGCAAACATAGGACATAAAATAGTCCTTTGATCTTTGCCATACGAGAACAATTGAATTTGCAATTTAATATCCGAACTAGTTACAAATAAGACTGCATATCTACAAGATATAAGTACTATTATTGCAGTTAAAGTAAATTTTTATCACAAATAAGAAGGAAAATATTATAAGACTTCGTAAAATAAGTAATTAAAGCTGAAATCAATTGGCATTTCTTTGGCATATGTAGCTATATTGTTCTGCATTTCTAAGTCAGGTGTAACTCTAAAAGCACCTTTTATAAACTATTTTCAAAGCTAATTGATCCACATCGATTTTTTTTTTTAATCTGAAGTTAATAGGTGGTGGTCTATACTCAAGCCTGGGTATATTTGAAAGCTGTTTGTGAACATTAATTTCATAACTAGTATTTGTGCCTTGGGCAAAGATTAGCAAGACTTGAAAACTGAATGGGTTTTAAGCCAAGCTGTTTTTCTTATCTTGAAAATAGTATAAGTGAGCATGATGAAATAGATAAACTCTTCGAAAATCCCATAGAATTATAAACATAAAAACGCTAATTTACCAAGGGTATGTTCCAGGTGGAAATTTTAATTTAAAACGTATTTACTTCAAATTTAATATGGTTTAACTACAAACCTGGAAGGATTTATTAATTAACGTCTTTATACTTATTCTAATCATTATTAAAATATGGGTTATTTTAATGAATAATGAATAAAATATGAAAAAAAACATAAGGGTTATGCCTTAATGATCATTAGTTCTTAAAAATCTGTTGTTTTTTTCGCCTCTATTTTTACCAATTTGATGATTATTGTGCAAAAATTAATACACTTAAGATTTAGTTAACCGTATTCCAAAAACTTTAATAAGAAATTTATTAAAAAGTTGATTATCGATCGTTCCAGCAGTTATTTTGCTCTCACCTGGAACAAAAAATTAATATTTTATAAAATATTATTAACTTTTTGGCTAAGCTGGAACTCCAAGTCAAAAGAATCAAGACAATGGGAGCACGGTTAATTTTAATGCTATTCTGTTCTATATGCTATTCTATGCACGGCTGGTTTTTATGCTTTTTTAAGTTCTTCGATCTTCAATTTATTACAATTATATTTGTAACCGGCATTCTGTGCCGTTTTACACGATTTGTTGCATATACCCCCCTGAAACTAGAATTGCCTGGAAATATGATGCTCATTATTTAAACCGTAACAATTTTCTCAAAACCAAAATTTAAAATTATAAGAAGAGGCATGCCTGCAAAATTTATAGGGGCAGGGGGTTAAATGATTGGAAAAAATTTGTTTTTATAAAAGACATAAAAAGCTTTTAAACATAATATTAAAATACAATTTCTTAACTATATGATAAGCACAAGATCTTGCATTTTGAAACTGCCTTTTTCTACCAATAAAGTAAAACCAAATCGTTGTGAAAATATGTTTGTCATAGTTTATACCATAAAAATCTTGAATTTTAAAATCATTTGGAAAAATTGACCCTGAACCCTCCAAATACTCCAGGGAACCATACAAAAATATACTTGAAAAAGAATTGCACATATTTATATAATTTGTTTCCCATTTATTAGTCAATTCTAGTTTTTCAATTTTATCCGCTCTTCACTTTTTTACAAAAAAAAAAAAAACATTACCGTCAGACGCAAAGAGGTAGGCCAATATTATATTAAAAATAACATGGGTTCAAAACTATTTCTGAACTAAGAAATAACTTTAAAATTTTAAATCAGGAAAGCATTTTGCATACGAGGCATAATTTGTCATAATCGCTAAAAAAAACTAAAACAAAATGGAAATAAAAGACTAAATCTAATCAATATTGCTTTGGGATTTTAGGCAGTGACTGAACTGGCAGCGCCATCTCCAACAATGACTAGAAACACTCAATGTAACCCTAGTATCTTAACTGAGCAACTTCAGGTATAAAAAGACTATCAAAGTTACAAAAAGGGGCAAACTATGTAAATAAGCCTACTAAGTGGATAAGACAGCACACCAGTCAAACAAAACGGTTCCGGACTTGAGAAAGTGGTGCAGCCACCTCCCCAATATTCCCCCTGCAATCTGAAAATTATATACAATCATTAGTCATGAACATTTAATGGCTACATAAGAACCCACCTACATACGATCACCCAAGCTAAGTTAGATCCTTCCCCAGACTGAGTTGGGTGGCGGCATCCAACTTACAGTTGGGTGGTGGCACAAGTGCTGAGTGAACCAGGAGCTTAAGCGAACCTAGTTTTGTATTCCAGAAGACTGTAAGAGACGGTTCAAGGTTTTGGGTGGTTGGGTATACATATAAAAATACAGTGGAAATACGCATAAATATTTGGAAAAGGAAAAAGACCTGGTAGTTTGTGTTGCTGTGCTATGAGATACATTATTCCTAAACCAGCAGTTACAAATCTACTGATAACTATAAACGTGAAAAACACATGATTGTTGCAAATTATTGTGAAAAAAACTACTAGATTCACGTGATGAAAACCGACCTTACTCAAGCTAATAGCTGCTTCGTGGGCTATGTTGACTAGATAATTTTAAAGTTCTACAATTGACTAGTCACAATAGTTTTTATATCAGGACTGGCCTTCTTCATTTTTAGAAATACTGGAATCACGGAAACACGCTGACTCATGATGTTTGTTCAAATACGATTTCAGTGCAAAACACTTTCCGCAGCGCTCGCAACTATAGCTTTTCCTTGCCGAGTGAGTTTGCATATGGGCACGGAGGTTGGATCGATCTGCAAAATTTTTGCCACAGTGAGCACATCCAAATGGTTTTTCACCAGTATGTGATCGTAGATGACCTTGAAGAAGCCAAGGTCGAGAAAAAGCCTTACCGCATATGTTGCAGACGTGATTTAGAGAGTGTGTTAACACGTGCATAGCTAGAGCAGGCATTGAGACATAAGCTTTTCCACAAGTCGAACAAGTTTTAGCAGCTCCAGAATCTAGACTTCTGTGCGTTTGCTTATGTCGAGATAAGTTCGAAGAAGTTGCATAGGCCTTACCACATTCTGAGCAGACATACTTTGATGTTTTAGACATTGTCTCGCCTTCTGATTCTGAATTGTAATCAGCCTTTCGTTTTGATCTGCCATCACTGACGAAGAAAGCTTCATATGTATACGTTATAGTTTCGGATTTGTGTACAGGGGTTGTGGGTACAGGTACGTCAGGGGATAGCGGTATCTCAGAATACGAGTTACTTTTACTTAGGTCGAGGATTGCTTGTGCTGTAGATATATCTCTATACTCACGAGTCTCTATGTCAGTCCCTTGTTTTTCAAGATCTGCATAGGGTCGATAAAGGTCACCAGGCATTCTCTTACCCATTGGCTTAAATACACCTTGATAGAGTGGGTGATGATAACTCTTATCTTTAAACTCTGGTTTAAACTCATCTTTAAACTCTTGTGAAGACACTTGATGGTAGTATTTGTATTCATGTGATAGTTTTGGCTGGTCTTCTTCGCTACTGCTCCCAAATCCAGACTCGGGTGACTCAGTATGCCGTGTTAGTTGAAGTAAGGTAGAGCTTGCCTCGTATATATCAATATTTTCTCCCATCTTGTCAGTGTGTAGGTCATACGGCCTATACTTGATAGGGTCACTTTTCTTCGTTGAGCCTAAAAAAAAAAACATTCAGATAAAGAAGTCACTTATCTTATTTTATATTGAGTATGTACGCTGCATTAAGGGCTTAGATTTTTTTTCGTTATATATGTGTCACACATTTCAAAATAATTTGGCAACACAGAATGAGTGCCACGAGAAACACAGCGTTGTCACTTAAAAAAAAAACTTTAAAACGAAAAGCTAATGCTCAGTTTCGTTCAGTATGCATTCAAGTTCAAAGCTTAGACTATTTAGATTCATTTCCTTTCATTTCATTGCATTTCATTTCGTTGCTTTATCAGAAACATGCGTAAATAGTGTTTATCTCAAATTTTAAGACAACTGTAGTATCTTCCAAAATAAATTCAAATTTACAATTTATGTCATTTAGGTGAAACAAGTGTGATGTTGTTGCACCAGAAAAATAGCATAGCATATATTAAATACGTAACCTAACCTAACCTAGATACCTCCCCCCCTCCCTAAACCCGAAAAACCAACAGTTTAAATATCGTAAACGCAATGAAAACCACGCTTCGCATTGCATTTCTCTATAGCGGTATCTTGCAGTTAACACGTCTGGCGGGTTCTTCGTGACTGGTTTCCTTGCACAAGATATGAAAGTGACAATCTAATGCTTAAGTACAAAAAACACTAGAAACAGTGATAAATAATTGGGGTGGCAACCCTGCTGTTAACTCACTGGTATTTAAAAAAATAAATGAAAAGGTCTTCTTACGCTCTATAAAAACTAAAATGTTTTAAGTTTTACACAAGCCATCTTGCTGACATTAAAGGAGTTCACTCCGACCGAAGTTACTAGCTTATTCAATAACAATAGGCTCATTTACAACCGCCTGTTGAAGCAAAGGACCTCATCCTGAGTCAGATCTCTTGTTCTTTGACCTACTTCCCCTCATCGTTTGACATTTCAACCTCCTTTGGGAAATTAACGTCACAAATGAGGCACACTACCTAGGATGGCCATTTTTTTATTATCGAATTTCGTTGAATAGGACTCCAAAGATGAATAGGAACTTGAAATAAAATGAATAGTTATCGTCCCTCATGAGAAATGGGCTTTCAGCAATGCATAAAATATGAAGTTGACTTCGATTCTTGAAGCGAAGGTTCAAAATTAAATTTTTCAATTTTAGGTTTCTTTGGTGTCATGTTAAACTAATCGGGTAAAAATTTTTCTCAGAATTTTGAGATTTCTATAGGATATTGCCAGCACGTTAACAATTCCAACGTATATGATGTTAATGACAAGGCTGGGGCACTCACAAAAAAAATGTTTTTTTTTGGAATTTGGGTTGTAAGTTTACAGTACTGTTAACAGGCACGTAAGAAGAAAAAAAATAATAAAAAAAAAATGTTTTGAAAAGTAAAGGAACAAGTTTTAAACTGCAGAAACACATTGGAGTTATATGTAAATTACGGGGAGAATTGCACAATTTTAGGAGGTTGCCCAAGCCTCTGGGCCTCTCCTAACCCCTGTTTACGTTATTGTAGTCGTATCTATAGTTTATTTTATTTTTTAGTCTAACAAATGCAATATTACCACCTGCGCTATAAGGGGACATATGGTCATTATTGTTAAGTTGAGCTACGGACGTTTTTGGGCCAGGTTTTCATGTTAGATTGATTGGTCATTTGCCTAAATCCCTTTGGTTCCAATGTAATTAAACCCCATCAACTCACCTTCTTTAAACTCAACTCAGTTCGACTAAACCTCCGTGCGTCTCAGCACCATTTAATTCAATATCGTTTGGCGCAACACAAATGCAACTCAACCCCAATCAATTCAGCCTGTATCCAACTCAACCCCTATCAGTAGAACCTAACTTGCAGCCGGCTGAACGCACAAATGGGTGTTGAGTTGCATGGAGTTAAATTGAAGGGGGCTGAGTTGCATGGGGTTGGGTTAAAGAGAGGATGAGTTGCATGGAATTTGGTTGAAAGAGGGTTGAGACAAATGAAGGTTGAGCTGCCTGGGGGGCTGAGTTAAATGCGGTTAAATTCGATGATGGCTGAGTTAAATGGGGGCTGAGCTGAACGAGAGTTGAGTTAAAGGAGTTGAGTTGAAAAGAATGAGTTAAAGAGGGGGGTTGAAATACATGCACGCCACTCCCATCAACTAGAATTATTTATTCCAAACTTAGGATTTAACAAGTATGATATAGTGCATTTTGGCTACTTGATTTTTTTCTGGTATTTGTTACCGTTCATCATGTCTGAATTGTTATTTCCTCTCGAAACAATTCAAATCATTTTACCAGGTTCATTACAAACTTGAGAAGACTAATCGCTAAAAAAAAAGTCCATCTGAATTAGTGTAGCTGACTTTCTGACTAGCTTTGAGGGATATTTTGGGATTTAAGCGCCAGTGTAAAGTTTTTCAAAATTTAATTTATTTTAATTTTAGAATTTAATTTTAAGTTTAATTAAATTTAATTTAAAAATTCAATCTTTTCAAAGTACGAAGCAGAGTGAAAATAAAATCTTATTATTTCAATTGATTAAACGGAAGCTTGCATATGTCATAAGAAATTAGAAAAACGAGAATTTAATTCTATTTATTAACAAGACCTCTGTATGCAGTAATACAGTTTTGATAGTAACGGATGCTCAAATTTACAGCTGAAGGTAACGTGGGTGAAAAATAAGCAGCAATAAGAAAAAAAAAAAAAATGAAACCAAACAGGTTAAGAAGCTATAACCACCTTTGAAGGTGTAGTTGGTAATCTACAGATTTTTAATATTTGAATTTACCGGAAGAAATAGACTGTCACATTTAATTTAATTAATTAATTAATTTTACTTGTATGTGTTCGCGGTTCAACGTGGCAACACTGACAAAATTCAGTAATGCCCTAAAAACTAATTATTTTTTAAACAACTATAGAAAATCATTAGGGAATTACGGTTTTCTGGTATGGCTAGACTTAATATAGGTTCAGAGGGGAAGGGGGCAAAAATAGTTGATTCCACTGGCATTTTAAGAATAGGGTATTTATACTGACTTGCTTCAAATAGTAAATGCCTGCTATGAAGGAAAAACTGCCTAGTTTCAAACTTTATGAAGCTCGGCAAGAGTATTCAACATGTTTTTGACAAAACTTTTCCCTTTTACGATGCTTTAGTTTGTGGTTTAGTTTTCTTTGCTAAACCTGCAGTCTTCTTAAATGAACTAGTTCAACAGGTTAGAGTTTTCTTTGACAAACTCTTTCCAAAAGTTTTCAGCTTTTCCTTTGAAACTTTCTCCTTTTTCTCCATCTCTAGAGCGCTTTTTCAAAGGTCTAAAAAGCATCAAAAAAAATATTAATCATGGAACTCTTGAAGGATTTGCTAGTGTATTAAAAATATGATAAATGGACTTCCTTCTTTTCTTCAAAAGAAAATTCTTCAACTCAATAATGCACATGGGAGGAATGAAAAAGAAAGAAGGTGTTGAATCTAGTGCCTTTAAATCCATTATTCATTTATGAGCTCCAAGCATAGAACACAGAGCCCTTTACAGTCTTTAGCAGGGTAAAGGGACCAAAAGAAAATTTGCCAGGAGTAGGGCTAAAGATACAATTAATCAGTGGAGACCAGTGTCGTATATCTGTTGTACGTTGGTTGCCCCTTTGTTGTGTTTTTTTTTTGGGGGGGGGTGTGTATTGGTGTCTTGAATTTATAAACAATTTTTTTTCATGAAATTGCTTAATTAGTTCTGAATATTATCAAAATCTGAATTTGCGCTATGTGATCAGGGGAAGCCTCGCCCTTTACCCCCCCCCCTCACTAAAGGACCTTTAGCTAGGGGGGGCGTTGCCTAGAAATTATGGAGCTTTTTATTATGGAGAAATTATGGAGCCACACAAAGCATATTTGTCGAAGTTGGACAACCTCAACCTCCTCCTAGGTATCATTAACAGGTGACCCAGCTTACTTACTCCTCGCCCTACAGAGAGGTATCGAAAAATTTTCATCCTCTTTTTAAGCAGAACATTTTAACAAATAATAATTATTGTAGGAATGCTAACATCTTTCGAGACTTAAATGCTTTTCTTCTGACTCTTTTTACTTTCATTTTACTGTCTCTTTTTGACGTAGTTTAAGCTTCAGCTTTATGCTTCATATTTTCAGTTCATACTTTTTTTTGCCAATGATTATTGCTTATGACTTATTTTTAACCTGTTTCTTTATTTTCATTTTCTCTTTGACTGGCTTTATGCTTATGGTTTATGTCTTGATTTTTATATTGTTTGACCTACAACGCCGTTTCGACTTTATTCGCATGTTATAGTTTTTTTTTTATCAGTAAAGTTTTATTTCATCTTATTAAAAGGCTCTCATTCAAGCTGTCAGCCTTTTTGAGATAATTTCAGTTACTTTTGGCAAAATGCGATGTACCTTGTGTTTATACTGGAAATATGAGATAAGACTATCAACATATTTAATTTAAAATGAAAGGTATGTTTTAAATCGATGATTTAGCGTTATGTTTCACTAGGAATGTATCTTCTTTGAGAATTAAGGGGCACATGACTTTATTCGCATGTTATAGTTTTTTTTTTATCAATAAAGTTTTATTTCATCTTATTAAAAGGCTCTCATTCAAGCTGTCAGCCTTTTTGAGATAATTTCAGTTACTTTTGGCAAAATGCGATGTACCTTGTGTTTATACTGGAAATATGAGATAAGACTATCAACATATTTAATTTAAAATGAAAGGTATGTTTTAAATCGATGATTTAGCGTTATGTTTCACTAGGAATGTATCTTCTTTGAGAAATAAGGGGCACATGACTTTATTCGCATGTTATAGTTTTTTTTTTATCAATAAAGTTTTATTTCATCTTATTAAAAGGCTCTCATTCAAGCTGTCAGCCTTTTTGAGATAATTTCAGTTACTTTTGGCAAAATGCGATGTACCTTGTGTTTATACTGGAAATATGAGATAAGACTATCAACATATTTAATTTAAAATGAAAGGTATGTTTTAAATCGATGATTTAGCGTTATGTTTCACTAGGAATGTATCTTCTTTGAGAAATAAGGGGCACATCTCAGTAGTGGAGAAAGGCTGTTGCCCCCTTCAGACCTAATCTGCCACCTGATTTTCGTTTGGACTCTTCAAAAGTTTCAAGCATGAGCAAATTTATTATTGTTTTTGTAACTATGATTATATTATTTCCCCAACCTCTTGTTAGACCACCCCTTTGTTATTCCTCTTTGTTATTCCAACCTCTTTATACACAACCTCTCAATTTGTGCTAACCCTACCTTTTACTGTGTTTTTTCCTGGGTTACCCCAGTTCAGACTTTTTATTCAAAAATGGATCTCTCTCCTCCAGGATTCTTTCAAATCTACGCCAATACTTTGAAGCCAAACTCACAAGGGGTTAATAATACAATATTAAAAATGTCTAATAATTTACAGAAATTGTAATATTACGATAAGTTAAATAAATATCTGGTAATCTTGCCCAAAGACTGGCCTTCTGGTTGCAATAATAGCAAAATACTTACTTTATACAAACAACAACAGGTAAAACAACGAGGAATTAATCCAAGATAGCAAAAAATTTTATCCTTAAATGAATATTGCGGCTCTATATCCAAGGGCCGTCCTCAGGCAAAGCACATATAAAAACATAAAATAAGATATGTAGTAAAATGTGCGATCCTTAAAACTAAAATTAAAACAGGGCTAGAACCATTAGTTCAAGGAAGATCAACCTTGACCTTCCTGCTTCTAGAGTCTTGGTTGAACTCCCTCGAAGTAATGGTTCTAGAACTGTTTTAATTTTTGATTTAAAAGATCAGACATTTTATTGCAAGTAACTTTAGCGATTACAGTTTAGGGGGACTCACATACATAGTTTAGGGGGACTAACATTAAAATTAGACATGATAACCAAAAACAGGCAGAAATTAGATAAAAAAAAATTCTAGTGAAAGTAAAGAGTGAAATAGAAACTTAAAAGCACAGTAGACAGATAATATATGAACTTTGCTTAAAAGTGACAATTAGAAATGATAAAATTTTGTGCCAGGTAGCAAAATTGTTATTGGAAATTCTTTGCACTAATCTGTGTTTCCTGTTGTGTTGTAGCAATTTTTCGTACAAAAATATTATGTTCCGATCTCTTTAATTCTACCGTCAGTTCGTTAGAATGGAATGTGTTTAGTAAGAGTTAAAATTGTTTGTTCGTTTTTGACCATTTTGTATTATTTACAGGCACTCTTTCGATTAATGTTTGTTTTCAGTATTATTTTTCCTATTCTAAGGATGGATTTCCCTTTAAGGTTTTTTTTTTGTTTTTTACTCTATTTCTTGTTTGTACGCTTTTGAACCTTGTTTGTACGTTGGCACACTAAACTTGAAATCCTTTACCTCTGAGGATGGGGAGTTCAAGTTCACCTATCGCTGGTTGTTTGGTTTGGAACGGCCAGTGGCGGGACCTTTTTAAGGCAAGCAGAGTCAACACAACTCTACACGGGTACTTGGAGAAATTTTGGAAATATAAACAGGAAAAGTGTGCGAAAGGACAGGATGGCTGGCCCTGAACCCCCTATTGCACTTCCTGGCTAAAACAGTGGTGGATCCAGGGGGAGTCTAGGGGGTATCCCCCCCTAACGTAGTCCAAAGTAGTGTAATCTACTTAATTAACGCAAGATTCCGTTAATTAAACTTGCTCCTAACGCAAGTTTATCGGATCAACCTATTTTGCGTCCCCCTAACAAAAACTCCTGGATCCACCCCTGGGCTGAAGGGCTATGAATGGGAGATCATCTCCACCGGTAAGGGCTGTAAAGTTTATTGCTGTTTTCTTCCTTTCTTTTTCTTGTACGCTTTAAAGTTGGCTAAAATGGACTTGTCTTATTATAAGAAAAATGAAGTAAATTCAATTTACAATTAAAAATGAATTTATCAAGAAAATTAAAACAAGGCTCACTTTTTTCTTAGGGAGTATGATTCTAGAGGTAAAAAGTAAAGAGTGGTTGAAGTGCTTTAACGATAAATGAAGTACCTTGGCTATTTTAGCTCCAGACTGGCTAACAAGGTCGCATCCAGGGGGAGGCGAGAGTTTAGACCCCTCCTCCCCGAAAAATGTTTGTCCGACTAATTTTTGATGTGTTTTTAATTTTTTTGTAACCCCCTCCCAAAAAATGCACCCTCTCCCCAAACAATAATTTCGGATACGGCCCTGATGGCTGTAATCGGGACTTGAACAAACTTAGTAATTAAGTATGTTTAAACTTTATTTTAAATTTACTTTGTATAGATACGTAGCTGCATTGATAATATTGTAAATTTTCTCCCTGCATATAATCTATATATTTATATAATGAACAGTTACATACCATACTTAATGACGCTACAGGATCCATCTAATTCCTTAGTATTTACCCCCTGACGGGAGTCATCACTTGGAGAATCATTTTCTTTTTCACTATTACTCCAGTTTATAATTCGTAAACTCGCTCTTTTCTTAGGTATGCACACTCTATCTTCTACTCCCATGCTATCAGGGGGGCCATGTAACTTGACTGCAAGCAACAGTCTCAATAACTGATCCCTTTATAGGCTTCTTTCCCGGGAATCCAGCCCATCCCCTTTTCGCTCAGCACCCAATCGGATTTTGCGCTAAAATTTTCCCCAGCTTTTTCCGTCCTACACGCGCAGTTTTTTAAGTTACTTCCTTGGTGGTCGGAACACGCACATCAGTAACTGGAATATGATACCTCAGCTACCGAAATTGGATCTAATTGCAAGAAACGAAATTTAAGGTTGTTGCAGACAATGTTATGAAAAAGATACAATTTTTGGTGAATGAAAAGGGTAGCTATGTAGGCCATAGGGCATAACAGGTGCAGGTGTTGGAAAAAAATAAAAATTCTCTTAGACATTTGAATAGTTATTAAAAAAAACGAAAATTATTGGGAAAAATTGGAAAACCGAGGAATTGAAAAAAATTGGAAGAAACCTTAAAATCGGAAACCGAATTTGGAAGACAATTTCAGTCACATGTTGCAAAAAAAAAGAAAAAAAGGATTGTGTACAATTGTGCGGTTTTATATTAAGTCCACAATGCAGGTGGAACAATCTTTCATTCGGAATTATAGACTGAGAAAACCTTAAAGAGCAAATTACTGGTCCAGTTTGGACCATTCGCACAATAATTAGTGTTAATAGGGTTAGAATTTGGTTTCTTTAGGTAAGGCTCAACTCTGGTGCCAAAATATACATATTTTCAAATATTTCTTCTTTTTTGCTATCTCTCTCCATCCCTGCCTCTCCCTCTCTCTCTTTATTTTTTCTTTACAAGTTAGTGTGGATTTCCCCTCTCCTTTGGAGGCCATGGAACCTTTCTGAGGATAAATGTCGTAAATTTACTCATAATCTTTGTTCTTTATTTTCTTTTTTTTACTGTTGGAACATATCTTTCTATCATATTGATATTTATTAATTCTTTCCTTTTTGTTAGTAAGTAGGTGTCTATTTTTCTCTGAGCCTGTGCTTCCTGTATGTTCCCCTAATTTACAGGCTAAGGCGACTTTGGGGTAGTTTGTGTTTTATTGTATGTGTAGTAATTATGAATAAATCTTATCAGAGCCCTAAGTTGTTTTGGGGGCTTAAAACTTCCCTAGTTTTTCCTGTGAGCGGCTGCTGCACCATGCATTATCAGCTAACGTCCCATCTATCGTCCAGTTGACTCTTCTAGTTCCAGAGACAATAATGCCATGATTTTCTCACAGTTCTAACATCATTTTCTAACATGTTTACTGAGAACTTAATTAATCGAATCTTAGAAACTAAATCCTTATATAAAATACTAGAAAGTTACAAACTTATTTAAACTTTAGTCTTCACACGACTAGAGACGCATAAGGCAGCAACGGTAGACCTCCAATTCAGACGATCTTAGGCCAGGAACCAGAGCTCATTCAAAGTGGTTTTAGACTTTTTGCTTCTTTTTCAAGAGAGCGATCTAGTGTGTTGCGCTTTAAGCGTGTTGCGATTAGGCTGCGAAAATGCAATAATTAAAAAACTAAAAATTTATTGCTCATGTGGTCGTGTTGCTTCTTTTTTGTACCAAAAATATTGAATCAATAGCGGTAATTCAAATGGTGTTGCGTAACATTCTCGTCAGCCTGGGTTCCGTAACCTACCTTCTCAAACCGAGATGTTCCAGCGAACGGTTCAATCAATTTTCCCATTCTCGATTGTCAGGATTTGGGTTTTTAGGATTAATCTGATCTTATATTCTCATGAGGCTTAAAATGCCAGGGATAACAAAATAAAACTATTTTCTGCGCCATGGATCCATGTTTTGTCTATTCCACTGGGAGTAATAAAAATTTGGCTCAGTCGTTTGAAGTTTTTGCCTCTTTGACCCAGTAACTAGTTCTATTTTTGACCTTACAGGGGTGGTGGGCTTGGATCTGCCTGTGGTCATAGCTTGTAGGTTCATTTACTTTACGGTACTGCCTGCCCTGAAATCCGTAAGACCTACTCATTAGAACCGTCTGATTCTTTACAGATGGCGAAGTGATTAGAATGCTAAAAAATGCCTTCCTTTTACAGAGAAAATGAATTCGTGTAATATATGAAGAAAAAAAAATTGTCCGTTGTCAAGAGGGATAAGCAAAGCATAAAATACTGTCAATGAATGCAGCTCAACTTAAAATAAAACAAATAAACTTTGTATTGGTCAAAAAGGTGATTTTATATACAGAAGACATCCTTAAAATGGAAACCACCATCTTAATTTCACTCTAATACAAGAAAACAGAAATCCTTAATTGTGTCGTAACAAAAAGTCACTACCAAAAGGGCTAAGCACTCCATAAAACACTGTACGTGAGTGCAGCTAAAAATGATATACTAATCAAACTGAGATTTAAAAAATAAATGCTGTTAACATTTAAAAAAGAAGGTTTAATCGAAAGAAGATATAATTTAAAACAGTAAGAATTAATTGATAAATTAAATTTCATTAATACATTTTATGGATAAATGAATGAAAATATAATTGATTAAACGATCAATTTAATTTCATTCTATCAGAAGAAAACAGAAATCCTTAATTATATGACAACAAAATAGACAATCTGCTACATCATTTTAAGATAAGAAACAAAAAATCTTGATTAAATGGCAACAAGAAATTGACTGCCAAAAGGGCCAATACCTCTGTAAAACACAGTACATGAATGCAGCTAAAAAGTAAATGCCAATCAAACTGAGATTAAAAAGGAAATGTTGTTTAACTTTTAAAAAAGAAGGTTTGATCAGCCGAAGCTGTCTTTTAAAACATAGTAAGCTTTAATTGACAGATTTAATTTTATGAATACATCTTAGGGGTAAACAAAAGAAAAATTTCGGATTAAACAATCAACTTAATTTCATTCTGAGAGAAGAAAACAGAAATCCTTAATAAGATAAGATTTATTCATTATCAATACACATACAATAATACACTGTGCTTATCCATGTAATTATATGACAACAAAATAGACATTAGAAACAAACAATGAAATTGACATTAAAATATGACAACAAAACATGACAATAAATAGAAATTATACGTATAATGATGTACCTGACGAACGAAAAAACGAAACCGAAAACGAAAGCGACAACGAAGACGACAACGAAAGCAGACACCTTTTTATAAATGGCAATCAAAATTAAATCTAGTCAGCGCCAAAAGGGCTAAACGCTCCATACGACACTAGATACGAATGCAGCTCAATATGACACGCAAATCAAACTGAAAAAAATTGTTTCACCTTTGCAAAAATGAAGAGGTACCCGTATCATAAACCCCCTACCGCTCAAGTTGTTCATTCATTGACGCATTATAGAACCGTTTTTTTTTTTTCGTTAGCTTTTTTCAGCTTAGGGTGAGACAAGACAAAGAGAAGTGACAGAATAGTTGGAAAATAATTTGGGCTATATATTTGCACATTAGGGGGGGGGGGGGAGGGAGGGTAAAGTATTTGGACAGTGTGAAGTTAGAAAACAATTCTTACTACATAATATGCAGAATAGTTGTACCTAACACATTAGGCATGCAGACCCGCTATACTTTAATCCCCCCCCCTAATGTGCAAATATTTAGCCCATTTTTTTCTAAAGTATTATACCTTATCTTACTTTGGTATATTTCATTAGGATTGAGCGTCAGAGAAACATATTAGAAGAATATTAGGTAGGGGGTATATCATACAAGTACCAATGAAGATTTCATTGAAAGAAAGTACCTTAAATTAGAAATATTTAGAACATTAACTTAATTTCATTCTAAGACAAGAAAAAGAAATTCTTCATTATTCAACAACAAAAGACTCACTGCCAAAAGAGCTAAGGCCTCCATAAAACATTGTACATGAATCCAGCTCAAAATGATACGCCAATCAAACGGGATCAATAATAATGCAGTGACAGGTCCTACACAGTTCAAATTGGACTCTACTACGAAGTTCTAACAAAATGAAAAATATTTTATATTGAAAATGTAATGATGGTTTTACAAGTAAAGGCAACTTAAACAATAATAAGTTATGTTAAATTACATTAATTAATAACTAATTATATTAATGAGCTAGTAATAAGGAAACTATTAACCGGTTCGTATTCTCATTAATTTCGAGCAATTTAATTTGTGCAAATGCTAGTATTTTCCAGACATTTCATTTTAACTGTTGGTAAAAGTTATTTTTTCCCTACTTAAAAGTAAGAAAACGTTAATGTTTTATGTAAAAAGCTACGGGAGGTACATTTCTCTTTTCTAAGACAATCCAAGGTTTGTCGCTGATAGATTTCAAGCACAATTAAACTTTGGATAGTTCCACCACTGGTGTCAACTACGAAAAACAGTGGGGGGTGTGCAAAATGTATTTTCAAAATCTACGGGGGGGGATTTAATTTTTTTTTCATTTTTGAATTAAAATACCGAAAAAAGAGGCATATTTCAGTGAACCTCTGCCCTTCCCCCGAAGGAAATATTTCTAAACCTAAAGGAAAGAAGAGGATACATTTAAGGAAAAAATACTTCCCCTGTCCCCCTCCAATTGACACTCCCTGAATTCTGCAAATTTCATCTGATTAAAGTTCATACTATTTTGAAAACCTTTCTTCTCTTTTTATCCAAAATAAGTGACAATATTGAAAACTATTAACAGTCACTGTTTTTTTTTTTTTTGCAATTTTTTTTTCTAAGTAACATATTTAGACATCTTATGGGCCAAGTTATGAGTCGGTTATTATTCTTGATTCTTAAACAACGCAAGAAATGCCTGAATGGTATGGGTATCATGAATAATTTATTTAAAACACATTCTTCAAGAGTATCTGGTGACAGTAGAACAAAACATACGAAAAGATTCAACATAGAACACAGGACAACCAGAAAAAAAGAAAAAAGGGAGAAGGAAACCTATCTAAGAAGGATCCCGGAAAGGACCTACAGAAGACTAAGTAATTTAAATCAGGTAGCGCTTAAAGGACCATACGCCCCCTCTTTTCCAGGGGCAAATCTCCAGCCTGTTTTTTTGGGGGGGGGGGGGGCAAGAGACGTCCATATCCGGATAGACAAGGGGAATGGGATATATATATATATATATATTATATATATATTATATATATATATATATATATATATATATATATATATATATATTATATATATATATATATATATATATATATATATATATATATATATATATATATATATATATATATATATATATATATATATATATATATATATATATATATATATATATATATTATATATATATATATATATATATATATATATATATATATATATATATATATATATATATATATATATATATTGGGGGCAAATTCACCCCCCCTGCCCCCCTAAATGAGGCCCCTGTCCTTGTCCTATAGAAAGTTAATTTTAAAATAACAATAAAATGTTCAAATCCATAGCTTCAATCGCCCAAGAATTTAAAGCGATTGAAACCAAATCGATGAAAAAAAAAAAAAATCCAAATGCATATTTTATTCAGGAGTTGAGGGGGATAGACATTGTGCCTTAATTATCTATGGGCATTATTGTCATCATAAATAAATCATAATAAATAAGCATACATCATTCACTAAGGATGTGTTTACAACATTTATAATGACATCTGTTGTTGAGTGAATATCTAAAGGGTTATGGGACGAAGGGACAGTGGCTCTTTTTATTTTGATGAGTGAAACGAGAAGGGGTAAGATGAATGAGGCTGGATGAACTGATGCTTGTTGATTCCCTTGATTGTTGCTGATGACAGATGCAGAATCAAATTCTTGCTTAAATGATAACTGAAGGCGGAAAATATAACTCTTACGAAGTCAACATTTTTAGGGGATTTAACGCTATGCTAATACATAAAATTAATCGTCCATCTCCATCGTCATCGTCGCTAAAGAAGTATAGGAAACTTGACTTGACTTAAGTCCCATCCATTCTCGAAGGTTGTTTTGGGGCCTCTCCATTCACTATGTTCTTCATGTCAGTATGAGCATCTATCTTCAGTCAAAGGCAAGAATAAAAATAAATTTAATTTTTAGCTAGTCGACTTTTTTTTATACAGCCGAAAGAATTAATTAACTATGAAGTTCCAATTAATTACATATCATTATACTTTTTCTTTAAACACGTACTGTCTAAATTTAAACATTAGTGACGACAAGTTTTGAAAATCATATCAACTAAAGAAACGAAATTAAGGCCAAAAATTGTTGGTACTTGTTAATTAAACGAAATACACTCAAGAATATTGCTTAGGTTAGATCTCAGAAATCCAGTTTCATAGCTACAAAGACAAGTGACGGGTGATAGAATGCATTGGACTTGTATAATTTGGGCTATATATGTGCACATTAGGGGGATGGGTGGGTTGGTTTAGACTAGGCTTGGTTAGGGGCGGTGTCCAAATACTTTACATCCACCCCCCTTAATGTGCAAATATATAGCCCAAATTATATTATCACATAAAGTAAATGTTATATGAAAGTTATATGTCATTATGATTATCCTAATTTCATTTTTTGTGTGCATTTCGTTTAATTAACAAGCATCAAATGTTTAGTTGCTGTTACCGAATATGTTAACTTTTCTTTTTTTAAGACAAAAAAAAAAAAAAAAAAAAAAAAAAAAAAAAAAAAAAAAAAAAAAATCCTCAGATGACCTGCGATTATTTCTCGCAATTTGTGACATCCGGGATTCACAAGCCATCCCCCACTTAATGCAGGTGATTCCGTGTCCTATCGTGGTTAGATCATCTGTTGGTTGAAGGGAAGCCATTGATGGCACGTGCCACAAGAGGGAAGCATAGATGAAATTTGAGACAACACGGAACAAGAGACTTAAATTCATTCGCAGTATTCAAAGATTAAGAAAGGCTTCAAAAGAAATAACGGATGTGCTAAGTGGACGTATCATTAAGAGTAGGAAACAAAAGTTGGTGCTTATGAGAGTGGAACTGAATATTTATTTTCAAATTAAAGAGAGGTATTAACTGGGTGAATGGGGTCAGAAAGAGAAATTATGAACCGTAATATAATTTTTTTGCTACAAAATTAAGTAGATGCTCCGGCCTGCACTCTTTAACAAAGGTAAATAGCTCAAAGGGTTCGAGGGTAGTCTATCGCGTAGCAGGAGTATATATTGGTTCGATCTTTTTTATTTTTTTTATTTTAGAATTTTTTTAAATGTATTTTAGTTTAGAATATAACAATTAAACTTTAGACCCTTTCTTCCTCAACGCTGAGACTGCTTGTTGCATTCAGGCATAATAATCCTGTGATTGTTCATTCTTTTTTATCTATTGGCCATTGACCTGCTGTTTAGTCAGATTTCTTTTCCTTTAGATTTGTCACAGTAGGCCGTTTCGGCCTCAAGCCTTTTTACTAATTTAACTAACTACTAATTTAACTAATTACTTTTTACTAATTTACTAATTGTTACTAATTTAACTACTATTGAATTAATTTTTAAACAATTAGAATTAATAAAATATTTTTCAACTAAAAGTAAGGAGCAACATTAAGCCTTACAACAAACAGAAATTATTACTTATATGAGGGGGGGGGGGTGCTCCTCCTCAAGATCTCGCTCTTTACGCTTAAGTTTCAATTCTGTCCCCATTCTTGAAGATAGACTCCTGAAACACAAGTTTCATTGAATTAGAACAATAATGAGCTTTTTTTTAAGTAGCAAAAAAACTTTGGCATAAAGAGCGAGGTGTTGAGGAGGAGCAACCCCCCTCATATACGTAATGGCTTCTGTTCGTTTTAAGTTTTAATGTTGCTCCTTACTTTCAGTTGAAAAAACTTGTCTTTTTAATTTGAGCATTACAATAATTCACAACATATAAACCACTGTCCTAGGGAAAACGCAGTCTGGCTTTCAGGATGAGGGGGAGGGAGACAAAAAAACTGTACAAGACGAATCAAAAGTTTGTTTATGTGCATTTTTGTAAATTTTTGCACATTTTGTTTATGTACATTTTTGTAATAGCAGCCCCGCCTGAATACAGCCTTCCTTGCTGCCACGCAGCAACTGACATCCTAACCTTTACTTTACACTAGATAATTACAGGGAGCAAGAAAAAAGAAGAAAGAAAAATAAATTCTTCAAAAGGATACACAATTTCCAATAAATAATCTAACGGCTATAATCATTTTATAATTTCAGAAATTTTAATTTTATTAAAATACAGTAGAGGGCGCAGTTAATAAATGAATATAATTCATAAATTATTAATTAAATAACACAACAAATAAAAAAGAATACAAGTAATGATAATCAAAATACTTAAATCAAAATAAATAAAAATAATTAGATAATTTAAATAGTTAATGAACAAAAAATGTTAAAAAATAAATTGTTAATTAACAAATAAATCGAAAACATACATTTGTTTATATTTGTACCCGTAAGTTTCTTCAAAACGTGTTTTTAAATTTTTATATTACAATTGGGTCAAGTTCATTCTTTACTTGAAGATTTTTGACAAAAACTGCACCTTCATATACAAGATGAATTTGCTATATTTAGTGCTTTTTTGAATTATAAGTATTTAATATGTAATCCGCAAAAAACTGTATTTTTTTTATACAAGATAAGGAATTACGTCATAATCGTAGGTTATAACCATAAATGACGTAAACAGTAAAACCTGCATTATGATATTAGTCATAATGGCGTGAGTACTTAATGAAGTATTACCTTTAGGATTATAATGGAACTAGTTAAAAGAAAGAAAAACCGGAAAAAGTTTCTAAGCCGAGCATCCGAAATATCTACTTAAAAAAAAGCTCGTCATACCGTCATACAATTAGATAGACATTGGCACAAGTAATTAGACACGTTACCATATCTTCATGTTTTTTGTCTCCTTTATTATTTTAAGAATAAACTTTATAAAAAAAACATATTCATTCGTTAATAAAATTTCAATTGGTAACTTACTAAAACAGTATATCAGGAATATGACCCAGAAACATACAGAAGTAAATATTAGGTTTTAATCCGTCCGAAGATCAAAGTTTTATAAGACAGCCCTATAGGGATTCCAACTCATGGCAATGTAAGCGGAGGAAGCAAGGATTTTGCATGAACTAAAGATACAAAAAATTATTTTGGATATCTAAGGGTGGCATTTTGAAAAAAAATATAAAACATGATATCTTTCAACAAATTTAGGAGGGGCATATTATCATTTGCACAATGATGCAACACATTGGTCTTTTAACAAGATAAAAACAATTTATCAAACACTTCGTGGTAATGAACGGTAAGTAAGGAGTGACTCGGCTCAATAGTAACCGAGACTCTCGAAAACGGATATTAAGAGATACATTAAAAGAATCAGCTTATATTTCCAATTCCAAGTATACAAGATTCATCAAGTTTAGTGTTACCCATCAAAAATTTCGAGCCTAAGAAAATTTGCCTGATTCTCGAAAAAGGGGAAACACCCCCTAAAAACGAAGGAATATGAATGAAAATTACACCATCAGATTTAGCGTATCAGAAAACCCTACTATAGAAGTTTCAAACTTCTATGTAAATAAATTTGGAATTTTACTTTTTTTTTCCCTAAGAATGGTCACGGATCCTTATTTATTTCTTCTGTTTTTTCAAGATTAATTGCACCGAAATAATGGTTCTAGAAGATCAGGAGAGGGTAAATAAAAACGGAAATTAAAAGTTCTAGTGCCCTCTCTAACTTTTCCCTTTGTTTTATAAATTTGATGCCCGTTACTACCAAAAACTGCATGATTATAGGACGGTCTTTTTTTTTTTTATTAAAACTGAATTCCCGACTTTCCCCTTTGTTTTATAAATTTGATGCCCGTTACTACTAAAAATGTATGATTATAAGACGGTCTTCTTAATCAAAACTGAATTCCCGACTTTCATCTTTGTTTTATAAATTTGATGCCCATTGCTACCAAAAACTGCATGATTATACGACTGTTTTTTTTTTTTATTAACACTGAATTCCGGACTTTCCCCAGTTTTTCAAGATATACAAGCGTTGTGAGTTTCCATAACCAATTCAAGCGATCAGATTTAATTTTTGCTGTCCTTGGTCAGAAGTGGTTTTACAGGGGGGGGGGATAAATTTTAGGGGCACAAAATTTCAAATAAATAATCTAACGGTTGTAATCATTTTGAAGTTTTTGAATTTTTTTTTATTTCTGTGAAAATAAAGCAGAGGACGCAGTTAATAAATGAAAATAATGAATAAATTATTAATTAAAAAATAAATAAATAAAAAAGAAAATAACACTTATTAGAATAATAAAACAAATGATAATAAATAGAAAACTTAAATAGTAAATTAAAATACTAAATAGTAAATGATTAAGTAATAAACAAATTGAAAATAACTTTTTTGATAAATATTTTTTGTTGGTATTTATCTGTTATAGCCACCACACTCAAGCAGTGAAGATAGGTTAACCCTAATGAGATATATCTAAGTATGGTGAAAATCAAATACTTTAGGAACAAACTTAGGGAAACTACAAAAGAGAATAATGGAAATCAGGCCCCCAGAACGCATTATATTAAATGGTTTCTAATCAAACCTAACCTTATCTAACCTAACCAAAATGCCAACTAAAATATTTAATTAAATATGCCTACATTTTAGTGTATAGACACTCTTTCACGTTAAGCTGAAAGAAACTACAGAAAGAAACCGGTTCTGCCAGACCGAGAACTTGAGCGTGGTGGTTATAACAGATAAGTAGGCTACCATTTTTTTTAATTTGGCCTGAAAATTTATATGGGAGATAGGGAGGGGGAATAATCAAAATTTTGCCCCGGGTGAAGAAGAGGCCACTGTCCACTGTCACTGCCACAGAGGCCAGTACTGCCACTGTCCTTGGTACTTTGACGCCTTTGTGAATTTATAGCGTATTTGCAGGCCATGTTAATAAGGTCCTTGTCGTTTTAGCTAATTTTAGCAAGGGGGAAGATAAAAAAAACTTAGTAGCAACATAACTGTATATTCATCAATCTGTCACTCAATCTAAGTTTTTGCAACGAAAGCTTTGCTATAAAGCTCAACTAATTTTTAAAAATTAGTTTTAATTAGCTAAACTAGTTAAAGCTAAGCTAAACTAATAACAAAGTTAAAATTATTTATTAATGAATTAGCGTAATACTTTTAAATGAAGAGGTAGATTCAATTTAGTTTTGAAGCCTTCCCTTTTTATTTTAATGAATATACCATGAGAAAGTCAATAACCTCCAACCCCTCCTTCTCCTTTCCGCGTAGTTGAACGACAGGATCATTTTCTATCGTAAAAACCCTTGACATTTTAAGATCTTCTGAAAAACGAAGTTTCCAATGAAGAATTTGTATTGACTCCGTGGGATTTGACCGCCAATTTGTTTCAGCTAGATCTGAAGAGGGATAAGGGTGAATATTTGTGGAGTCAAAAGTTTCCCTTGAGAAACTAAATGCTTATTTCTTGAAGTGTAATTTGCTTCTCGTTCCCTGTGATAACAACCTCGAACTTTAGTTCTTATTGATGAATTGTAAAACTAGGGAAAGGGGATATTAAACATTTTCAGAATTTTCGGCATATAATATGTAGAATAATTGTAGAGTGTTACAGAATAAATGTATTATATGGAGTTAAATTGGGACAAAAGCGAATTTTTGTGGAGTCAATAGTTTCCCTTGAGAATGAAAATATTACTACTACTACTAACAATTCAATGCAGCACGAAGCCGCCTGAGGCAAACATAGCTACGCACATTCCTCCTTTATCTCCATCTATTCAAAGTCTCCTCTTTACACCCTCCCAAGAGATCCCCATTTCCCTTAAATCTCTCCTTATGACATCCTCCCACCCTATTCGGCGACGACCTACTTTTCGTTTAGCCCAGACGGTTGGCCGACAAGGACAATCTTTGGCAATTTCTCATCCTTCATCCGCAGAACGTCTGCTAGACATTTAATCGTTTCTCTCATTATATATTTGTATATTTATTGGGGATATGATGTTTATTTTAAAGTGGGTTTCACTAGTGAAGAAATACTGTGGTATGTGTCAGAGAGGGGTGATTTCCTAGCACTTGGAGAAAGGAGGAAGCACTTAGGGAGAGTAAAGGTAAATGATCGTCTTCATGTGTGGAGATAGGGGTGAGGATACGTTTTAATTCATGGTTCTTTGTCTTGAATTACGGGATCAAAATGTTAAGGGACAATAAAAATATTGTAAATTATATTAAATTGGGAACGACCCATAGAGAAATATTTTTGTAAGGGTGGGGGTGAAGTGTTTTGTTTTTTCTTTGTGTAGCCATTTCCCGTTTGGGTTTAACGTATTTAGTACCTATCTGTCATGTGTGCGACATTTTGTGTAATTATGTAACTTAGCTTTTTTGTATTATGTGCTTTATTATGTTTGTTTTTGTTTTTCAATTGTCATGTTTTTTCATGGTTATAGTTATGTACCATGTTTTTTTATTATCATGTTCTATTATTTTGTGTATTTGTTTTGGCCATCTTTGGGAAAAAAGTGCGTGGGAGGGGGGCTTGTTGCCCTCCAAAGTTTTTGATCATTAAAAAAGGGCACTAGAACCTTCAATTTTCATTTGAATAAACCTTTGCCCAATATTGTAAGACCATTGGTTTGATACAATCACCCCTGGGGTGAAAAAACACGCATACGTTAGCTCAATAATAATAATAATGATAATAACATTTATTCACCCACCATCTACAAAAAAGATTATAGTGGAGCACTACAAAAAGAAAAAAGAAAAGAAAAAGAAACTAGCTTTATAAAGATAAAGATACAACACTCATTATAAACTGTATGGGTTAAGGAATGGACAGCCGCCGCAATTTACGGAACAATGTATCCCTTTTTAGTTTTAATGTTATTACTTTCTTTCAGTTCAAAACTTGTTTTTTTATTCAATTTTTGATCCTTTTTTCAAACAATGCCGAAAAATCTTCCTCCTCTTCCATGGATAACTTCGCAAGAAAAATTTTTCCTGCGTAAAATCTCCCCCCTCCCTTTTTGGAAAATTTCCCCGGACAATTCCGTCCTCGCTGAAAATCCCCCGGAAAATTTCCTTTGGGCAATTCCGTCGGAAAATTCTCTTTAATTTAATTTGAAAAAGATTTGTTTAGTCTAATTTATAATCAACATCAAAAGTAAATAATCATCTAAGGCTTTGACTATATCAAACACTTCGTGGTAACGAACTGTAAGTAAGGAGCGACCCGGCTCAATGGTAACCGAAACTCTAGAAAACGGGTTTTTGATACCAATAGATACATCAAAAGAATCAGATTTCAATGCTGATTTCAAATATATAAGTTTCATCAAGTTTAGTCCTACCCATCAAACGTTACGCACCTGAGAAAATTTGGCTGATTTTCGAAAAAAGGGGGACAGACCCCCTAAAAGTTATAGAACCTTGATGAAAATCACACCATCATATTCAGCATATCAGAGAACCCTCCTGTAGAGGTTTCAAGCTCTTATCTACAAAAATGTGGAATTTTGCATTTTTTGCCAGAAGAAAGATCACGGATGCGTGTTTATTTGTTTTTTTTTGTTTTGTTTTTTCCCAGGGGTGATCGTATCGACCCAGTGGTCCTAGAATATCGTGAGAGGACTCATTGCATCGTAAATTAAAAAGTTCTAGTGCCCTTTTTAAGTGACCAAAAAAATGGAGGGCAACTAGGCCCCCTCCCACGCTCGTTTTTTTCCCAAAGTCACCTGATCAAAATTTTGAGATAGCCATTTTGTTCAGCAGGGTTGAAAATATGATAAATATGTCCTTTAGACTGACTTAATCCCCCGAAGTCCCGGGGGGTAAGGCTGAAAGTTATGAACTTTGCCCAATGTTAACATATAGTATTGGTTATTAGGAAGTATACAGACGTTTTCAGGGGGGATTTCTTCTGGTAGTAGGGGGATGGTTGGGTTGGGGGTTATGTGGGAGGATCTTCCCATGAAGGAAGTTTTCATGGGGGAAGGGACATTGCTATGAAGGGGGCGCCGGATTTCCCAGCATTAGGCTATTTAAAAAAAAGATCAGAAATTAAATTTAAAAAAAAACAAGTTTTCCAACTGAAAATAAGGAGTAACATCAAAACTTAAAACGAACAGAAAATATTACGTGTATGATTGGGTTCACCCCCTAGTCATTACCTCGCTCTTTAAGCCAAAGATTTTTTAGTACTTTCATAAGAGCTATTTATTCTAAATAACGGCCTTTGTGGTGGTTAAGGGGTCATTTTTAAAGAATTGGAACAAAATTCGAACTTTCAAACAGTTCGTGGTAACGAACTGTAAGTAAGGAGCGACCCGGCTCAATGGTAACCGAAACTCTACAAAACGGAATTTTGATACCAATAGATACATTAAAAGAATTAGATTTTAATGCTGATTTCAAATATATAAGTTTCATCAAGTTTAGTCCTACCCATCAAAAGTTACGCGCCTGAGAAAATTTGGCTGATTTTCAAAAAAAGGGGAAAGACCCCCTAAAAGCTATAGAACCTTAATGAAAATCACACCGTCATATTCAGCGTGTAAGAGAACCCTACTTTAGAGGTTTCAAGAACTTATCTACAAAAATGTGGAATTTTGCATTTTGTGCCAGAAGAAAGATCACGGATGCGTTTTTTTTTTTTTTTTTTTTTTTTTTTTTTTTTTTTTTTTTTTTTTTTTTTTTTTCAGGGGTGATCGTATCGACCCAGTGGCTCTAGAATATCGTTGGAGGGCTCATTGGAACGGAAATTAAAATGTCTAGTGCCCTTTTTAAGTGATAAAAAATGGAGGGCAACTAGGCCCCCTCCCACGCTCGTCCCAAAGTCACCCGATCAAAATTTTGAGATATCCATTTTGTTCAACATGGTCGAAAATATGATAATCATGTCTTTTAGGATGACTTAATCCCCCGAAGTCCCCGGGGGGAGGGCTGAAAGTTATGAACTTTACCCAATGTTAACATATAGTATTGGTTATTGGGAAGTATACAGACGTTTTCAGGGGGGATTTTTTCTGGTAGGTGGGGGGTGGTTGGGGGGGGGGTGATATGGGAGGATCTTTCCAAGAAGGAATTTTTCATGGGGGAAGGGACATTGCTATGAAGGGGACGCCGGATTTCCCATCATTATTAAAGAAAAAGATAAATTAAATAAAAAAAAAGATTTTCAACTGAAAGTAACGAGCAACATCAAAACTTAAAACCAACATAAAATATTACGTATATGATTGGGTTCACCCCCTAGTCAATACCTCGCTCTTTAAGCCAAAGATTTTTTAGTACTTTCATAAGAGCTATTTATTCCAATTATCGGCCTTTGTGATTAAGGGGTCACTTTTAAAGAATTGGAACAAAATTCGAACTTTAGCTTAAAGAGCAAGGTATTGACTAGGGGGTGAACCCCCTAATATACGTATTAAAAATCTACGAATATAGAAGTTCGTTACGAAAGTTAATTCGTAAGTTACGTATATTTATTACTAATAAAAACGTTCGTAAATAAAATTAAACAAGTTTCGAGAAAGCCATTTAACCAAATAAAGTAAAATTAATATGCAAATTTTGTTTTAATTATTCATGTAAGGTGAGCCAATATCAAAACCTGCATTAAATCAAAAACGTTCAAAAATTAAATAAAAAAAGCAAGTTCTTTTTAACTGAAAGTAAGGAACGACGTGAAAATGAAACACTTAAAACGAAAAAAAAATTTTCCGTATATGAAAGGGGCTGCCCCCTCCTCAACGCTTCGCTCTTTACGCTAAAGTTTGACTTTCTCACAACTCTTGTTTTTTTTTAAACAATAAAAAACTTTACCGTAAAGAGCGAGGCGTTGAGGAGGGGACAGCCCCTTTCATATACGGAATAATTACTGTTCGTTTTAAGTTTTAACATCGTTCCTTACTTTCAGTTAAAAAAAATTTGTTTTTTTTATTTAATAGCTTAAAGAGCGAGGTATTGACTAGTAGGTGAGCCCTCTAATATAAGTATTATGAATATAGAAGTTCGTTACGTAAGTTAATTCGTAAGTTACGTATATTTATTACTAATAAAAACGTTCGTAAATAAAATTAAATAACTTTCGATAAAGCCATTTAACCAAATACAAGTAAAATTAATATGCAAATTTTGTTCTAATTATTCATGTACGATGAGCCAAAATCAAACCTGCCCCAATTCAAAAACGTTCAAAAATTTAATAAAAAAAACAAGTTTTTTAACTGAAAGTAAGGAACGACGTTAAAACTTAAACGAACAAAAAATTTTCCGTATATGAAAGGGGCTGTCCCCTCCTCAACGCTTCGCTCTTTACGCTAAAGTTTGACTTTCTCACAACTCTTGTTTTTTTTTAAACAATAAAAAACTTTATCGTAAAGAGCGAGGCGTTGAGGAAGGGACAGCCTCTTTCATATACGGAATAATTTCTGTTCGTTTTAAGTTTTAACATCGTTCCTTACTTTCAGTTAAAAAAAACTTGTTTTTTTTTTAAGTTTTAACAACGTTCCTTACTTTCAGTTAAAAAAAACTTGTTTTTTTTTTTATTTAATAGCTTAAAGAGCGAAGTATTGACTAGTAGGCGAGCCCTCTAATATAAGTATTATGAATATAGAAGTTCGTTACGTACGTTAATTCGTAAGTTACGTATATTTATTACTAATAAAAACATTCGTAAATAAAATTAAATAACTTTCGATAAGGCCATTTAACCAAATACAAGTAAAATTAATATGCAAATTTTGTTCTAATTATTCATGTACGATGAGCCAAAATCAAAACCTGCCTCAATTCAAAAACGTTCAAAAATTAATAAAAAAACAAGTTTTTTAACTGAAAGTAAGGAACGACGTTAAAACTTAAAACGAACAAAAAATTTTCCGTATATGAAAGGGGCTGTCCCCTCCTCAACGCTTCGCTCTTTACGCTAAAGTTTGACTTTCTCACAACTCTTGTTTTTTTTAAACAATAAAAAACTTTAGCGTAAAGAGCGAGGCGTTAAGGAGGGGACAGCCCCTTTCATATACGGAAAAATTTCTGTTCGTTTTAAGTTTTAACATCGTTCCTTACTTTCAGTTAAAAAAAACTTGTTTTTTTTTATTTAATAGCTTAAAGAGCGAAGTATTGACTAGTAGACGAGCCCTCTAATATAAGTATTATGAATATAGAAGTTCGTCACGTAAGTTAATTCGTAAGTTACGTATATTTATTACTAATAAAAACGTTCGTAAATAAAATTAAATAACTTTCGATAAAGCCATTTAACCAAATACAAGTAAAATTAATATGCAAATTTTGTTCTAATTATTCATGTACGATGAGCCAAAATCAAAACCTGCCTCAATTCAAAAACGTTCAAAAATTAATTAAAAAAAACAAGTTTTTTAACTGAAAGTAAGGAACGACGTTAAAACTTAAAACGAACAAAAAATTTTTCGTATATGAAAGGGGCTGTCCCCTCCTCAACGCTTCGCTCTTTACGCTAAAGTTTGACTTTCTCACAACTCTTATTTTTTTTTTAAACAATAAAAACTTTAGCGTAAACAGCGAGGCGTTGAGGAGGGGACAGCCCCTTTCATATACGGAATAATTCCTGTTCGTTTTAAGTTTTAATGTCGTTCCTTACTTTCAGTTAAAAAAACTGTTTTTTTTTTATTTGATTAACTTTAAAAAGATAAGAGATTGACTTGGTAAGTTTGGCATCAGAAAATGTCATTTGTTTCAGTGAAATATATATTATATATATATATATATATATATATATATATATATATATATATATATATATATATATATATATATATATATATATATATATATATATATATATATATATATATATGTATATATATATATATATATATATTATATATATATATATATATATATATATATATTTTATATATATATAGATATATATATATATATATATATGTATATATATATATATATTATATATATATATATATATATATATATATATATATATATATATATATATATATTATATATATATATATATATGTATATATATATATTATATATATATATATATATATATATATATATATATATATATATATATATATATATATATTATATATATATATATATATATATATATATATATATATATATATATATATATATCTATATATATATATATATATATATATATATATATATATATATATATATATATATATATATATATATATATATTATATATATATATATATATATATATATATATATATATATATATATAATATATATATATATATATATATATATATATATATATATATATATATATATATATATATATATATATATATGGAGCCATATGGGGCCATATATGGGGAAATATGGGGCCATAAATTCAAACGGTTTAACAATATATTTCAGACAGTTATGCCTCCTGGTTTCAAATCTAAGTTTCAAGTTGGGAGACAACATTAATCAACAACAGATTTTAAAACACAATTTTCCAATTTTCAATAAAACTCTGGAAGTAGTTATGCCAGGTAAATAAAAATTTTATGGAGTTGGTTTTCATCCAATATTAGAGCTAAAAAGGTCCTTAACTCGTAGTATTTTCTGGCTTCTATTTGTGCTCCTTCATTTGGTTGTAAGGCTCATAGGACTTACCAAGGGTGTATCCAGGATTTTGTTTGGGGGTGGGGTGAGGTTACGAAAAACTTTACAAAACATATCAAAAATTTGTTTACATGCATTTTTGTTACTTTTTTCGGTGGAAAACTTTGGGAGGGGGTTCTAATCCGGTATTCCGCCCCCTGGATACGGCCTTGGACTTAACTCTACGAGTACAGTTCCCCGATTGAAAATCCCGGTTGTTAGTTTAGTGAGTACAAATTATTCTCTCATTAAGGCTTCACTTCAGTTTCCACCACATTAGTCCAAGCTTCCTATTCTTAAATGTATTTCAATGTTGTCTCTTGACATTTTCAAAAGATCTTTAACGAGTTGTATTGCTACTTGCGGATTTGTTTGGGTGATTAAGATAAGGTTCAACTTTACTCCTCGCTCTCTAGTAATCGTCCAGCGTTGCCACACTCTGAAATAAACTGGATGGGTTTTCAGACTAAAATTGTACCGAAAAGTAAATTTGCACCATCTGAACAACATGTTAAGAATGTCCGGTAACCAGAAGAGAGTGTTTGATAAACTAAAACTTGAACAGATATGGAAGTCAGAAAGGAACAAGTAAAACCAAACTATACCCGAAAATTTGTATTGTAAAAAAAGCACTAGAACTTAAAATTTCCAATCGAAAGAACCTCTTATGAAGTTTCTGCGACAACTTCTTCCTTACAAAGTGCCTTAGTGAAACTAAAAAAGTTTTGGAAAAATGGAACAATTAGCCTCTTGGAACAGATAGTGAGTTTGAAAGCTTCTGAAAAAAAAAAAATTACAAAGATTTTGCATACGTGCAAGAGTGGGAGGGGGCAAACCAATTTGTTTTCTGCTTCATCTTCGGGGGAACCAAAATTACAGGAAAGGTTAGAATGTTTGAAACGTCCTAGTATAAGAAATCTTTTAAAGCTTCAGCATCCTCTTTTTCAAGAGTTTTTACGTATCAAATGACTCGAAATAATAATTGAAACACGTGATGTTTTCTATAAGATAAAGAAAATGAATTTTATATAGGAATATACAAACTGACTACCATCGCTGTACATTCTGTAAGCACAACTGAGCACACACCACTTGATTTCAATTCAATTCAGACCGGTTCTATCAATACTTTACACTTAAATTACAAATACTCACATATGCATTTAACAGACAAATTCTGGGCCATAATCTATAATAATTGGCCCTCTAGGTCAATCCTGTTGAGGAAACATTATATCACACCATTAAATATATCGAATAGTTGCGGTCCTCTCTATGCCTACCAGCATGAACTCAAATTACCTCCATACTTTACCAATACCTATGTTAAAAATTAACTTAAATTCCAAATTCAACGGGATAATACAAGATCTGATATAGCTTATAATTTTATTACAAAAATAAAATTATTAAATTAACATTATAGATTTTTTTCTCAATTTTCTTTTTTATTTAATCATAAAAAATCATATTAAATTATTTACTATTATTAAAGCTTCTTGCTCAAATGTTTTTTTTAATTTAATTTGAATACAGCAAGACTAGGTTTTCGTCTTAATTCCTGTGGTAGACCTTTCCATATTCGTGAACATAAAGTATCCAAAGAAAAATCAGACTGAACGCATGGCGTAAACAGAACAACCAACAGGCTTCTATCTCGTGATCTTCCCTGACGTGTTTCAACTTCTGTAAAAATTCCTGAAAAGCATTTTGGTAATAGAGAATGAAAATATTTTTAAATAAAAACTGAAAAATTAAACACTTACAAACTATCTAGAGAATATAAAGAATCCGTTTCTTTAATTAAGTTTAATGCTTTTTTATAATGCTTTTTTATGCTTTTTTATTAATAATATTCGTATGAACTTTAAATGTCACCAGCCATACAAGAGAGCAATATCGGATATGTGATTGAATCAGCGCGAAGAATAGAAGACGAAGGGTCTTAATAGGAAAAAATGCTTTGGTTTTTTTTTTTAATTCCCAGATTTCTTTAAATTTTTAGGCCCACCGCTGCAGATTGCTTGAAAAAAAAATGTTGCTGACAGAAGAGTTACCCCAAGATTCCCCGGTAATTAACTAGACCTTCCAACGCTGTCAAGGATATGAAAGGATTGCCGGGTTTTCTGTTGGCCAAGGGTCGGAACCTACAGCTAACCATCGGTAATCTAAGGCTCAACTCCCATGTCCGCACCGATTTTTTCAAGCATTCCTCGTCTATTAGTATAATTTGCTGAGCTTAGAGAAAATTCCTGCTGGTCTCTATGGCTGCATTTTGGGACTGATATAGCCTTGTTTTTCTTTTTTCTTGTGCTAAAAAGTTCTAGAGGACCAGTTAGTGTTGAATCTTGCTAGTTGCTCTGGCTGCCATTTTAACTGAATATGTGTGTGCTGAATTATCGCTGAAATTTGAGAAAGGATGACATTTTAGAATTGATATGTCCTTGTTTTTCGTTTTTCTTATGCTAAAAAGTTCCAGATTACCAGCTAGTGTTAAATCTATATCATGTTAAATTGTTTTAATTCATTAGGTGGATGTTAAAACGACAAATAAAAGTTCAAATAGGGATAAAATCTTTTTAGTAGACAGTGTTTCACAAACAGTGATAGAAATTCACAAAAATACCAGATATTTTGGTCACATATACAGTGACCGTCATCAGTATTAAACTAAACTAAAACAATTTAAAACAATAGGCTATATACGAAATCAAATAAAACTACATATTGTTTAATTCTCTGATTCTTTTCAATGTAAAGGCGAAAGCTAGCCTCTTTGACCTTATTGGATTCGGTTCATTAGCGTTAAATGATATAACACTTGGACAGAGGTCAACTACATTGGGTGAATTGAACTTTACGCTGTCAGATTTTAATAAATTATCGTAGACAGAGTTCAGCCCAAATTAACCTGTGCCACGATTCAAAGCTATATTCTTGAATAAGATTTTTTTTATTTCAAGATTTTCACGACAATTTTGCTTTAAACCCCGGCCCCTAGAAATCAAAGAAACATTATCGAACAAAATAAAATGGTCTGGAAAATTGAAAATATGTTCTGAAAGGGCTGAAGTAAAATCTTCAGACTTAGAATCTTGCTTTAAAGCCAAAATTATCTTGGTGGATGTTGATAATTACAAATAAACCTTTAACGTGCTTCTTTACAAATAGGTGCTTTAAAGAGGAAATAAATTCTCAAATTATCTATAGCATGTTACAATTTTGCCTTGGTGGACTTAATATAAATACCTATCAAAATCAGACGAAAATCAGGAACAAAAGAAAAAAATAATGAGCAGAAAACAGAGAGCCAATATGAACAACATACAACCTACTGGCTTAATGATACCTACTATCCCCTTACTGTATCCTACTAGGCCTCTTGAAACTAGGCAAATTTTGCCTAGGAAAAGGTTTTAAGTTTTGTGGGTTGAATAATAAAACAAGCAAAAATATGTAATTATTCAATTCATCCGGTTGGATTAAAGACAAAAATAAATTCAGATTGACACCTCCATGGCTGTGGAAGATGGGAGAAAACAAAGTATGTTCCCAAGGGGTGGCTGAAGCTTCCAGAGAAATTTTCTAACGCCTAAATTTTTGTAAGTTCGTGTGAAAGATTTTATAGACAAAGTTTTGCTTTCTAGAGATATAGAATCCCAAGTTAGTTTTAGCTGCCTTGATATTCGTTTTGTAAGTTTGTTTTCTGTTTATTACTATTCGCTAAGTTTATTCTTCACTTAAAATTAATACTATTTTGAAAAAAAATGAGATTTAAAATAAAATATTTATCTAGATTATGCTATCCTTATTTTTGGGTTTGGTGGCTATGATTCAGTGATCTTTCAGGGATGGCTTCATGATTTTTGTGGCAAAATGTTAACAAGTGTTACCATCAGGAATCTTAAAAATTGGTGATTCATCATAGTTCCCTTGCCGACAGCAAGATCTCAATAAGGACATAACTTTACATCAGTATATCGTATGTAAGACTTCGGTTTTTATCTCTGCTACATCCAGAGCTACACCAGAATATTGGTCAGTATAAGCACTAGATCACGTTCTGAAGCATGATGACAACCTTTTTACAAAATAATATTGAACGTTTATGACTTTCTGTCTCTTCAAACACACAAAAAGAAGCCAGAGCTTTCATTCAAACTTTTCAAAGCAGGATCTCAGCTGCTTTCTCAATAACACTTCCTTCTCAAGCACTTCAAAATTACATGGAACTAATAGTTGAGCTTAAATATAATGAATATTTAAGAGTCAAAGAGCTCTAGACACCAAGAGGGCGCTTTGAACACGAAATTTGAAGTTTTTCTCTAAAACATGATTAAGCACATTCTAAGAGTTTGGGAACCCTTGTGTCTGCTTTATCGAAGAAATTTCTATAACCCCTTGTTGCTTTGAGAGAAACTTGTTGAGAATTTGGTTTACAGGATAAGTTTCTTTGATGAATATCATTTTCACAAGGGAATTGATGTGGTCTTGATTAAAAAAAAGAAAACAAAAAAAACTTCTTAATTGTGGGTTAAAGCGTTCATAAACGACTTGAGATTCAGGAAATTTTTAGCTTTTATTGGAAACTTTGTTCTGTAAATTTGTTTTATTAATTTCTTTTTATTATTTTATTATTATTTTATTTATTTAATTTTTATATTTTCTATAAAAATATTTTTCCTTAAAAGTATATTTTTTATAAAAATAATTTTTTTTATATTTATTTTATATTTTATTTTGTATATTATTATTATTATTTTATTTTTATTATGTTATATTATTATTATTAATTTTATTTTATTAATTTATTTTATTATTTCATTAATGTGGAATTTATTGTGGAAATTATTTTAATTGTGGAAACTTTTATTGGAAACTTAAACTAAGATACTTTACTTATTGAAAACTAAACAGAGATATGGTGCAGAACACTTATAGAGAGAATGAATTTTGTTTGCTAGAGGGAGTGTTTTAGAGACAATAATACACGACTATCAGGTGCTCATGTTTAAAGTGTGGAGTTTTTCAAAAGAAAATACCGTATATATATATATATATATATATATATATATATATATATATATATATATATATATATATATATATATATATATATATATATATATATATATATATATAATATATATATATATATATATATATATATATATATATATATATAATATATATATATATATATATATATATATATATATATATATATATATATATAAATATATATATATATATATATATATATATATATATATATATATATATATTATATATATATATATATATATATATATATATATATATACATATATATATATAAATATATATATATATATATATATATATATATATATATATATATATATATATATATATATATATATATATATATATATATATATATATATATATATATATATATATATATATATATATATATATATATATATATATATATATATATGCCCAATATCCATGCCCAATTAGGGATATTGGGTTTGACATGCCCAATATCCCTAAAGACATAGTTGCTTGACCGTTCTGCTATGCTGAACTAAATAGTTATCTCAACATTTTGATTAGACGTGTTTGGGAAA